>MU763145.1:0-73902 GCA_026770625.1 Nicotiana glauca | reverse complement strand
ATTAAACTCGTTTTGTTTAATCTGTGTACCCCTTTATCCTTCATAATACTAATTTATCGCTTGTTATAAATAGCGTAAGTATGTTAACGTCAAGATGATCTCATCCCCGAATCTACGTCGACTAATTGAAAACAAATTTTTAACGTACGAAAACGCGAGATGTAATATCCTTTCCCTCTTAGAAACATTCGTCCTCGAATGTTCAACTCCTCATGATCCATATAACTTTGGCAGGGTCGCCTTTGTAATAACACTATTACCAACTCTCCCTATAGATGCTTAATAATCCAACGCCATATCATACCACAATTTTCAATAACATTAAACAACTCAATAAGCCACTCCAAGCCAGCTCGACCCGCATTCTTCCAAAATTCTACCGAGATTTCGTATAGTCTCGTCGCTCTACCCTTGCTCATCTTACGCATCGCGCTCTCCACTTATTCTGACTTAATATGCCTACATTACCAAAATCACGCTGACTAACAGAGTGCTCCAACTCACCCAACATGATGCTTCTATTCCCCTCCTCGTTCAAGAATTTATGGAAGTATGTTTGCCATCTTCGTATAATATGTACCTCGTCCATCAATATTTCGCCGTCCTCATCTTTGATGCACTTCACTTGGTCCAAGACTCGGCTTTTCTCTTTCTCACTTTGGCCAACCTATATAGCTTCTTGTCCTCGCCCTTGTCCCTAAGTTCCCCGTACATGCATCCAAATGCCGAAGTCTAGGCTGCCGTAACTAGTAACTTCGCCTCTTTCTTTGCCTTGTTATAACACTCCCGATATGTCCTTTTATCCTTCTCGCCTGTATTCTCCACAAGTTTTAAATAAGCCGCTTTCTTAGTGTCCACCTTACCTTGGACCTCTCCATTCCACCACTAGTCCCTTTTATGAATCCAGAATAACCTTTCATGATCCCTAAAATCTCTCTAGCAATTTCCCTAATGCAATCTTCTGTCTTGGTCCACATCTTAGTCGCGTTCCCCTATTCCTCCATGACTTCATATCCAAAAACATCTCGTCCAACTCCTGAGCTTTGTCCTTAGTCAAGTTACCCCTCTTGATCCTAGGTTGCATGCACACCGCCCTCTTCCTCCTACTCCTCTTGATCTCCCTGTTTATAATCAGAAGCCTATGCTGGGGAATATAATTAATAATTTTTATAGTAAAGAGTATATTTTCCTTTTTCCATAAAGTATTTTATTACTCTATTTAATGCCTTCTCGGTAAAAGAATTTAGCCTCCCACTGAAGAAGGCAAAATGCGAAGGCCCTAGGTTGAAAGTTCGTGAAATTTTCTTGGTATGATCGGTCTCCATATTTCTATGGAATTCAGAACTATTGTTCCGCTTCATCGTTTCATTTTTTCTTGTTTGAGCTTCACATTTTTTTCGTCCTTTAAATTTCTTAATTTGAGATCTATGTTGTTTCTGTTTCTATTTTTTATTTTTCTCACTTCTGGTGATATTTCTGCTTTATTTTCAAAATGAGCCCGATTGTTGCTAATAAGAATTTTGGCATGTGTCTTAAATTTTTTTCCCACTAGTTTTTACATGTGCACGTGGTTGTTCATATGGCTAGGACAACTGAAATTCTTATTTATTACTTTTCTCTTTTGAAGGCGTTCACTACTTCAAGATGATTATTTCAGTTAAAAAATTATATTACAATTTTAATTGGTTGAGTGGCGATTGAGGTGAAGCTGATTGATGAACGTAGGTGAAGAGATTGATCTTTTCTGGCTTAAATGTGACATCAATTCATTGTGTAGCATTTGGTTTGAGTGTTGGCGGAAGAACTCAAATGAATGTTGGATTTGTGCTTATACCTCATTTTTCATGTGATTACTGTTTATTTCCAATTCGATTTATTTGAGAACAATCATTCCCTCATTTGTTCATAAACATGATTGGTTATGATCTTTTATTTTACTATTTAAATTTACTTCCTTTTTTGTGATGAAGAATATTTTTTACCATGCTGACTTGGGAGCAAGCTTATTGAACTATTTTCTCCATTATAGGTGGTAGTTAGGTGAGGAATTGAGAGAACTTAAAATTGTTTGTTGTTGCAAGAGTCAGAAGAAATATGACAAAGTGCCCATTTCAGGAACCATGATTGGCATGTTTTGCTTAATTTGGTTGTAGCATGTGAATACTGAATAAAAGTGCACTCAAAGGTAATATTCTCCCGTCATCTCCGTCAAGACTAGTCAACAAAACCTTATTCATTAGTTGGTTAAAGAATTTTTATTCGGAATTATGAATTTTTTTTGCTTTAAAGGCACTAGATTTATTATTAAGCAGTAAAAGCTAGAGATGATAGTTATTACAGTGCCAGAGTGATCTAAATGAAACAGTCACAAGCCACGAGATCAAAATAGCGAAGCCGATGCTGTGGCTAAATTGGGGTCGTCGATTGATGACGATGAATTCAGCTTAGGAACGGTCGTGCAGCTCATGAAATCCGTAGTGGAAGAAGGCCACGCCGAAACAAACTCAACATGTTTGGCTTGGGATTGGAAAAATAAGTATATAGACTACTTGAAGCGTGGGATGTTTCCTCGGATCCTAAAGAGTTGAGAGCTTTGCGCACATAGGCGGTCAGGTTTAGCTGTCCAAAGGTGCTCTATACAGAAGAACATTCAATGGCCCACTCACCATATGCTTGGGGCCGGAGGACACAAAATACGTCTTTAGAGAATTTCACGAGGGAACCTGCAGAAACCATTCTGGGGTAGAGTCTTTGGTTTTATAATATAATCAATGCCGACTATTACTGTATTGACATGGAAAAATATGCAAGGGATATTGTACGAAGATGCGACGGCTGCGAGAGGCATGATCTGATGATTCATCAACCTAGAGAACTACTATACTCGGTCTTGTCACCTTGTCCATTCATGAATTAGGGAATGGACATTGTCGGTCCCCTGCTAGGGGAACCTGGTAAGGCTCAATTTATATTATTTATGATTTACTATTTTTCTATATGGGTCGAAGCTCAAGTGTTCGAGAAAGTCTGGACCATATAATTTGCCGGTTAGGAATACCAGTCGAGATCATGTGTGATAATGGGAAGCAGTTCATGGGCGGCAAGGTAAGCAAGTTCTTCGAAGATCACAAGATCAAAAATATTCTATCTACACCCTATCACCATAGTGGGAATGGACAGGCGGAATCTACAAACAAGACCATACTTCAAAACCTCAAAAGAAGGTTGACTGATGCCAAAGGGAAATAGAAGGAAATTCTACCCGAAGTCTTGTGGGCATACCGTACAACCTCGAAATCTAGAGCATGTTTGGCAAGGCTTCTGGGAGGTCAAAAGTACTTTTTTCCTCTAAAAAAGTACTTTTTAAAAAAGTTTAAGTTATTTGGCCAATACAGAGAAGTACTTTTGGCCAGTAGCAGAAGCAGTTTTTCTGCTTTTGGGAAGAAGTATAAAATTTTAGATTCTTCCAAGAAGCATAAGCAGAAGCAAAAGTGGAAAATTAATTTATTCAAGATAAAACTATCCTCACCATAAATTTATATTTTTCAAATTATCCCTTGCTAATTTAAATTTTTTCTTTTCATTTTTATTTCTAGTTTTTACCAATTTCTTAAAATTAAAGATATCATATACATGAATCATATTGTAACTTTCCAAATTCTTTATTGAATTTTCTTGTTTTTGATTTTTTTTGTGTAATGTCTTGTAACTTTTCAAATTATCTTCTTCTTTTTTCACACTAAAGCAAATTATCGACATCCTTCTTTGGATTATCAAATCTCTTCCTACAGTTAATCATTTATAATTTCTTCTGTTATATGCTATCAAATTTCGAATCTTTAAAATAGTTTTCAAATCTAATTTGTAAAAATTACCTAGAATAGGTAATAAATTTACAATTGCATCACATAATCTATCTTCTATCTAATTAGTCAAGTGGCATCCTGACAATATGCCACTTGACAATTTAGGACAAAGTTAGAAAGGTTAGTTAATACTAATTAGTTTTTTTTTTTAAATTTAAATTTAGAAAAAATTAAATTATACATTATGTGTTCTTAGTAATTAGTTACTCTTTTTGAATTTGAATTTAAACATACTTAACTATTCATTTACAAAAAAAATTATTTTTACATATTTAAAATTATTTCTATTATATACTCAATACCATCTTTCAAGTTTGACACTCAGAATCATCTAGTTTCAATTACCATGACTATACATAATTTCATCCGACGATAATCTTCTACCGATAAGGAATTCAATTGTTATGCTAATGAAGACATTACTGCAGAGATTGAGGAAGGAGATGGGCCTTTCGATATTCCTTTAGAAATGCAAGGCAAGTATTCTACTAATATGGAGGCGTTGTGTGATAGACGTAGAGATGAAATTGCTGAAAAGTATTATCATGTGTGAGTGACTTTACTTAATATTTTATGGTATATTATAAATATATAGTACTTTGTGGAATAGACTTCTAGTTCATATTGAATGATTCATTTGATGATTCAAATCATTATGTAACAATAAGTAATTCTACTACATATTAATATATGCTTTGGTATAACTATATATGTAAAATTGATTTAAATCTTTAATATGATTGTTTACTTTATATTTTATATTTTAATCAGATAAAATAAAAATTAATTAAAGTTTCTTACGATAAATATTTGAGTTTTATTTTTCTCTTTAAAAGAATTATAAGACCTTGGTACTATCCTTTTAGGTAATTTGAAAATAGAAAGATTGGCTTAATACAATTTGCTTAACAAATGTTACAAAAGTACTTCTTGAATGAATTGGACAAACAAAAATTATCTTTTTACAAAAGTACTTCTCGAAATAAGTAATTTTCAAAATAAGTAGATTTTGCAGCTTGGCCGAACGGGCTCCTAGTACCGGGGACACCCATTTTCTTTGGTCTACGATGCCGAAGCACTAATACTGGTCAAAGTGAGAGATCCGAGCCTTAGGTTCCAATATGTGACCGATGAATCAAATGGTTAAGTCATGAACAATATCCTACAGCTATTGGAGAGAGGTGCGAGGCCGCCCTAGTCCAGTTTCCCGCCTAGAAGCAGCGGATAGAAAGGTGCTACAACTGAAGAGATAACCTCCAACACTTAAATATCAGAGACCTGGTGTTATGAAAAGTAACACTGCACACCAGGAACCCAAACGAAAGAAAGCTGGGACCGAATTGGGAAGGACCATATCGAGTCGTCGGGATTACCGATGAAGGTTCATACAAACGCAAAGCAGGAAACAGTACACAACTACCGAATAATTGTAATGTGACACACTTAAAGTAGTACAACTGCTAAAGTAAGACCTCATTCACCTTTTTATAACACTATAAACCGGACTAACACTTGGAGGAAAAACCCAAAGGGGAGTGTGACTATTAGGTCAAAAATCACACATTGTACTCTTTTTCTCTTGAACCAATTCTATCCCAAATGGGTTTTTCGGCAAGATTTTTAATGAGGCAACAATAAATCATGCTAACTTAGAACTAAAGACTGGTTTTAAATCGGAGTCAATGGTCGCATCAACAGTATCCGAGCCTTCTCAAGATCGACCTTGAATACTGGGGGTCATCACCCTCGGTTTGGACTTATTAGTAAGATAAGAAGGGAAATTTATAATTAAATATCTTAGGACCGGTGGTTAAGATTTATAGTAAAGGCCAAACTATCAAATTAACCGTGCCCGCGTACCCACCATAGCCGTAATCCAAGATTTTATGCACTTTGAATTATGTACTTTATACATAGAAATAAAAGAAAGTTCCCTCCTTTCTGCTACATATTTTTGCCTTTTAAAGCATCAAGCCTAAGGGCTAGCCCTATTCGGGGACTATCAAACCGAAGGGCTACCCCCACATAATCCTAAGGGCTATTTCTATTCGGGGACTATCGAGCCCAAGGGCTACTCCCGTTTGGGTACTATTCTCTGAAACAAATTCGGGCATCTTGTTCTATCAAATCTCAGAGGAACAAAGCCTATTAGGTAGAGTCTAAACCCAATAAGGCTACGACCAAGGTAAAAAATGGCTCAGAGACATCCAAAGCCCATTACCAAAACATAAGGCCTTTAATAAGAATTGAAAACATGCCAAAAAGTTATCCTCAGCAAAAGCATCGTCTAAGAATACTTAAGAATTTTTGAAATCTCATGGTCACTCCGAGTTTTCAAAGCTTCGAGCACATAAAAAGTTACATCGAGGTCAGGTTCTATGTAAACCTTTGAAAAACAAATGACTTGTTATTACATTAGATTTTATGCTAAGTCATTAGAAATATTTGCAAAAATGAAAATTATGAAAAGATAATCAAATAGTTGAAATTGCCAAAGGGGAAAATTTATATATTCCAGAATATCGTTACATAGGCCCAACAAAAACGGCCTCCAAATAAACAAAAAATATGTACGTAAAACTAAAAAATCCTAATGCATTCATGCCTGATCTTCATCGGAGCCCAATTCATTACGAGAACCATTTGCACCTTTGGAGTCTTCAAAACCCTCGGAGCCCTCCTTACCTTCGGGTTCAGCTAATCTCTTGGCCTCGAACTCAAGTCTTTGTTCTTCCTCGATCTCAACAGATAGATTGAAACGGATGTTAACATAAGAGTTAGAGGGCTCGGATGCAAATTTCGAGGATTCGTTTAGCTTCGGGGGACGATTTTAGACTTAGGAGTGTGATTGAAAGTGATTTTGGAGGTCTGGTGTAGAATTAGGCTTGAATTGGCGAACTTAGTATTTTGGTGAATTCCGGTTGATAGGTGAGATTTTGATCCGAGGGTCGGAATGGAATTCTGAGAGTTGTTTAGCTTTTTTAAGTGATTTGGGATATGTGTGTAAAGTTTCAGGTCATTCGGATGTTGTTTAGTTGGGTTTTTGATCGAATACATGTTTCGGAAGTTTTAAAAGAACTTAGGCTTGAATACGAGGTAATTTGAGAATTTTGGTGTTATTTGAGGCGCTTTGATGTTTGGAGCAAGTGAGGATGATGTTTTACGATGGGTTGGTACTTTTGGTTGAGGTCTCGAGGGCCTCGGGGTGATTTTGGATGGCTATGAGGGTAAATTTTGGACTTGTGTTATTGCTGAGATTGCTGGTTCTGGTATTTCCGCATCTGCGGAATTGGGAACCAGATGCAGTCTCACAAATGCAGGAAGGAGGTCACAGGTGCGAAAATGGGCTTCGAGGCTAGTTTCCATAGATGCGGAGGAGGAGCCGCATCTGTGGTATCGCAGATGTGGATTTTGGCATGTGGGAATTTCCGCAGAAGTGGATGGTTTTCCGCAGGAGCGTAGTCCGCAGATGCGGATATTGACCGCAGAAGCGGTCCTGGGCATTTAATGAAACTCCGCAGAAGCGGAGGATTTCCGCAGAAGCAGATGTCGCAGAAGCGGAAAGTGCACCGCAGATGCGGTAATGTGCTGGGCAGAAGGGTTTTAAATTCCATTTTTGTTCCTCGAGCTAAGTTATGTTTCCCCCATTTTTTAGCATCCTTGAGAGATTTTGGATGGGAATTGAAGAGGGTTTCGACTGGGATTGATTGGAGGTGAGTTCTATGACCTAAAAACATGATTTAATTGTAGAATCAACCTAGAAATTCATGAAAATTTATCAAAAAGGGGAAAGAACTAGGGCTTGTGTTTTGATATTTCAAATTGGGTTTTGATGTGTCATTTGAGCTCGGATTTGGGAGTTCTTGGTATGTATGGACTCGTGGTGAGATAAGGAATCCGATGATGTAAAATTTTCTAAATTTCAAGAAGTGGGCCCATAGCTCGGGTTTTGCAAATTTTGGGATTTTTAATATCTTTCGGTTGGGTATTGTTCCTTTGGTATATTGTGATATATTCGTTGTAGTTTTGGTCAGATCCGACATGCATGGAGGCTGATTTGAGGAGCAAAGGCATCGCAAGCTAAAAATTTTGCCAGCTCGAGGTGAGTAATGATTATAAATGATATACTGAGGGTTTGAAACCTAGTATTTGCACATCGTAGTGCTATATTGAGGTGACTTGCACGCCGGATAGCGAGCGTGGGGTAGAGCACCATTGGGGATTATGACTTGGTCCGTCCCAATTAATGAATTTACTGTGTATTTGAGTAAAATTTACTTGTCATCATTATAATTTGGGTTGATTGCCATATTTGGTCTCTGTGCCAGCTATTTGAGCCCTTTGAGGATTGTTGTTGATATTTCCTCACTGTTTTGATTTTATACTTAAACTCAGTCATGTATTTTTCACTATTTTAAGACTTAGCCAAGTTTATATTACTTACACTTGAAATGATATTTCTAACAACATTTGGGCTGAGCATTATGTTCTACTGTTGCCCTAGTGGCTTATGTGATTTTGACTGAGTAAGGCCGAGGGCCTGTATTGTGGGGATACTTTTGGATTGGGCTGCACGATGCAACCATGTTATATTGATACTGATATGAGGCTGAGGGCCTATACTTGATGCTACGAGATAGTTTGATATTGCGCTTGGGCTGTAAGGGGCCCCTCCCGGAGTCTGCACACCCCCAGTGAGAGCCATCGACGATAAACGGATCGGGCTGTATGCCGCAGCGATATGTAGATCGGGCTGCACGCTGCAATGGTACTAGAATTGTTATATGTTTTTACTTTATTTCATTTGTCTTCCATTACCTGTTGTTTGTGCTAATTCATGTGATATCTACCGGATTGTCTAACATTATCTGTTAATTGAGTGTGATGCCCGAGGGGTGGACTTCTGTGCTTATCTGCACTACTTGTTTTGCATTCATTTGCATAACTGTTGAAAAATTCATTATCGAAAAGAGGTTTTAAAGTGAACTATGGTATTTCTAAAGATTTCACAGCTTCACTATTTTTCTGAAAGGGTTTACACTGCTCTTATGTAGCATGATGGTTTGCTTTACGTGATTTCTTACTGCTCAGTTGTTATTTACCCTTATTACTCACTGAATTGGAATACTCACTTTACTCCCTGCACCCCGTGTGCAGATGCAGGTATTTATTCACCCAGTAGCGGGTTTTGGCTGATTGGAGGCAGAGTTGTAGGAGTTAGCGAGGTGACTGCGAATAGCGTTCGCAACACCATTTATTTATCTATGTTGTTCATTATTCTTGTTCAGTGTATCCTCAGACTTGGTAGATGTAATTACACTCTTATTGATGCTCGTGACTTGTGACACCCCGGTTTGGGTTGTGTTGGGTTGTATTTTCGCTAATTAATACTATTAAGTCATATTTAAGTTGTGTATTCATGTTTAACTATTTTTGAAAAGATGAGTTGGGTTAGTTGGCTGGCCTTGTCTTCACGAGAGGCACCATCATGACCACTGCGGGGTTTGGGGTCGTGATAAGTTGGTATTAGAGCCTAGGTTACTAGGTCTCACGACTTATGGGCAGGTTTAGTAGAGTCTCGCGGATCAGTACGGAGACATCTGTATTTATCCTCGGGAGGCTGCCGAACCTTTAGGAAAATCTTTGCATTCTTAAATTCTTATCGTGCGTCCTTTGATTCAGCTAGATAAGTAACTTTTGAAATTCCTTCCACGTGTTTGTATGCGCGCATGAGCGCTCAGTATTAGATGTGCCTTGATGGCTTGTGATTCCCCGATCGAGGGGCGAGATGCAATCTCTGGGAGTTTATGTTAGGCCAGTCAGGAGGACTTGTGGCCAGACCTTTGCCTATGGCTTGAGCACCGAGGTGCTAATTGTGTGAGCAAGTGTTTTGAACTTATATGTTCGGTATTGCCCCTATTAGTGGGAGTGACAGCAGGTTAGCTACGTGGTGATTATGTTAGTGCTACGAGATGTATCTATGTAACTTGGAAGTGATGAGGAAGGTCTACTGGATGATAGAATAACTATTAGGTGTTTGAATTCCATTGTAATTCGAGGTGTAGCCCCAAGTTTTGGGCGCATGAAGAATATTTTCATGTTTCTAGTCGAGAGCGAAGTAAATTTTATGTTGCGGTATGAGTTCAGACTCAGGAAGATTAAGTAGCTGTGTAATGTGTATGGCGGTATAAGGTATACATAAATGTTATATTGAGGCGAAGTAGGTGGATTATCTCCCGCGAAGTGCGCTGAGGTGGCGTGATACTTATGTGTATGTTAGAAGATCTCAGGTGTAATTGAAGGGTACATGTCAAAATTTGAAATTTCGGGTCGCTTTAGAGAGTGGGCTTAACTGTTGTGGGGATGAATGCGAGATTTGTAGAAGATTTACAGAACTAGATGATCTGTGCTTTCACAACTTATAAATGATTTGAGTTTAAACTCACTATGATATTGTGGCATCAATAGAGTAAAAGTGTTATGAGTTATTGAGCGTATCTTGATCTATGGCTTCGAACCAAGTAGGGGAGTCAGCTGTAAGCAGTTGACTGTACGGTTAGGTGCTATATTGGTTCCAGTTTGGGGCATGCGAGTGAATTAGTTATGGCTAGAGTAAAGGAAAATTTTGACAGGGGTTATATTATGCTTCATAGGGTATGAGGATTTATGGAATGTCTAGAGTTATTGTTGGTAAAGAATGCTCTGTGCATAGAGTAGGAACTTGCTTGGTTGTATTGGGATGAGGATTTTATTTTGCGGTATTAGAGTGTCAACGAGGCCCGGGTGGTTATATTCGTTAGGTCAGGTAATTTGCAGTTTGAATAAGAGTAAATGACCTTCGAGAATGGTTCTAATGTGTTCATGATTCTACAGGAAACAATCGGCTATCTTAAGGTTGTGTAGGTGGTTAGAGACTATGTTTTCATTGGAAAAGGTCGAGACTTGTGGTATTTTAATGTTAATTATAGGATCCTACGTATTAGTATCTGGAAAGTAAAGGTAACGAATTTAGATTTGCAGGAAGTTCTTCAGAGTAAATTATTCTAGAACGTGGTGTTTCTTGGAACAACTGAGATAGTATTCGGCGGCTTATGGGTCTTAGACAGTGTGGTCTTGTGCTTGGGTCTCGTGTAGTGAGCCTGGGTTGAGGAATTGTGGTGCTACAACAAGAGAAAATATCAAGTTGAAGATGAACCAAAAGGGAATTTAGATAGATGGGGTAATTCGGTAGTAGACCAAACCGGTTTGGTAAGGATATGGTTAATTCTTTGTATGTGTTCGAGGTAATGGGTGCTTATAGGTATTTCGCAGCAGTGCTCTTGGGTTTTGATGGCTTGCTTAGCATGGTTTAGTTATATGGATTCAGTCCTGGTAGTTTAATTTGTGCAAACCAAATTAGGAGAGTTCTTGTTGATTTCTACCGTGGTTGGAGAAGTGCATTTTCTATGAATGTGAGAGGCATGAGATGTGTAGTGATTTTCTTCTAGATGGGATCAATGGAAGTTCTTGACTAGTTGAGTGCGTAGATGTCTGTGGCTCAGAAGGGAGATAAAAGTTTTCATGTTATCCTTGGATGGTATGGTATATGCGGTATGGGCTATGCCGGAGACACCATATGTTGAGTGGCGAGGTGCGTCAGATTATGTTCTAGCCGAGTGGTTTATATTTCAAAGATCCATCGGACGGCTGGGAAGGATTGCTCTTCTTAATTAGGCCTTCGTGATGGATGTTAGTGCAAAGGTTTCTACCATTGATTCAGTTCCGGTGTTGAGGAACTTTTCAGATGTGTTTCTTGTGGCTGGGCATCTCGCCGGGCGAGGTTGTAGATTTCGATATTGATTTGGTGCTGGGCACCGTATCGTATGGCTACAGTGGGAGTTGTAGTAGTGGAAGGAGAAGCTTCAGGTTTCCTTGATAAAGAGTTCGTCGGCAGACCAATTAGGGTGAGTGTTTTATCTTGAGTCGGCTTGGTTGGCTATGAACGGCATTGTTGAGGGAGGTATTGATTCGACCGCTATTTAGCTTATTAGTAATCGGGAGAGATCTATGAGTTACCTTTCTGTGTGGCGAGATGTTATGATTTGTTGGTTATAGTCACATATGGTGAGGTTCAATTAGTGTCTCTTAGTAGAATTTGAGGGGGAAGGGTAATTGAGCGATGCTTAGTGAACGGCGTATCGATTGTGTCCTATCGGGTTGTGTGGCATGTGTTATTTGTTTCACCATGGGTGTAATAATTTGCTTTGGTTCCAGACATCAAATTCTGCATGGCTGTCGAATTTTAATCATAGTGACTTGGGGTGTTTCATGTGTAACGGTGTTTGGATAGGATCACACATTGTAGCGAGGCTACATGGAGATATGAACTTTTGGTGTAGATTCATGTGTTCTATTTCTATTGTGTGAGATAGGGTCTCACCTTTGTGTTGTGATGGTATTGAGAAGCTTGCGGTACAGCTCTTTTGTTTGGGTCATTTCCATGATTTGAGTATGTTCAGACCGTTTCTTATCGGTGCGCAAATTATGCGAGTTGTGGCTTAGGCCTGCATTGATGTGTCATGTCACCAGAGCGATGTGTTGGATTCGAGGTGATCGTTGGGGTCATTAATGAATACGAATAGATTTGATTTCAGCTTGTTGGAAGGATAATATCAAGGTTCGGCTCGAAAATCTGCTGTGGTATTAGCCAAAAAGAGAAGTGACTTCAAGAATGGTTGACCTGAGAAATGGTTATGATTTATTGCGTGTTTACTTTATCATTGGTATTATGTGAAAGTGTTGGAATGAGACTTTAGTTGATAAGAGGGTTTATATCGATATTCGATTGTTATGTGCAACTACTGTGAGTAGAAGTTATCATTTCGAGTGATTGAGTTATGTGGTATATCATATAATTGCACCTGAGGTTGCAGGTATGCGTTATTACAACTGGTTCGGGACTATTCAGAGTATAGATGTGAGGTGTTAACCATGTATGTGATTTCAAAAAGTTAAATGTGGTTCTATGGCTTATATGCTAGACTAGGTAGTGAAATTTCAGTTGCAATGTGTTATCGGACCTATATGAGATAAGGTGACGTGGGTGTGAGCACGTGATTTTTGCCCTAAATGAATTATTCCCAAAAATTCAAACAAAAGATTTCTTTTATCATTTTACCATTTTTGTAAATTTTGTGTTATTTTCTGTTAATTGTTTGCATTTTATTTGTGCATTTTTATTCATATAAAAAATATAAAAAATATGCTTGACATTTGTTTTTAGGTTTTAATTTCATATTTTAGGATTAATTAGTAGTTCAGTTATTTTTAAAGCAAAATATAAGGAAAATAACAAGAATAGTCCATTTTTGCATTTTTAATTGTTAATTATTGAATTTGTCATTATTTTACTTTTAAATAGGATTTAATCAATTTTGTTGGAATTAATTAGCTTAATTTTGGAAATAAATTATATTTCATTTTAATTTTTGAATTTTAATAAAATCAGGAAAAATACAAAAACCAAATAAATAAAAGGAATAAAAAATTAAAACAAAGCAATTAAAATAGGGTTGTTTGTATGAGATATCAAATTGGGCTTTTGTTTAAATTTGTCCTAGCCCAAACCACCCTTCCCACCCCGTTACCCTTCAGCCCAAGCCCCAAACCCCTCCCATTACCCGGTCCATTCCATTAGTAACCAAACGATACCGTTCAAGTTAGGGTAAATCTTGGCCGTCGAGGTCTGGTCATCCAACGGCCAGGAAGTGGGGATTGCTTGATATTTAAAGGTCGGAAAGCCCTCACCCCCCGTCTCGTCTCCCTCATCACAACCAAAAGCGGACCTGTGTAATGCCGTTGTGAACCGCCGCCGGAAATCGCCCACGGCGGCGGTCCGTCTCCAAGCCACTCCAATTTAACACCCTTTGTTCCTCTTCTTCCCCTTTTTTCAAATCCGTGATTGGTTTCCATCGAACTTTACTCAAATCTGTCGAATCTTGGATTAAAGATTTTTCTGGCCAAAACGTCACCTTTCTCAAACTCCACCAAGTTTACACCATAGGACCACCATAACCTCCTCTATCAAACCCCCAAGGCCTTGACCCTCGAATATGGCCGAAACTTCTCGAATATCGATTTAAAGTTTTCCAACCAAAATCCTAATTTCCCCAAACCAATCCAAATTAATACCATGTGATCTTCTCGTCTTCCTCATGAGGAATTCAGTGTCAATGGCGGTCAAATATCACCGGAATGATTCAAATTTCAAATCGGAGGGTAACCGAATTTTGAGCCGTCTGTTGAGTTTTCGTTTCTCGTTTTTGCTTAATTCTCTTCTGTTTTCATACTTGTTAAATCTCTAGTCTAATATACATTTAATTCCGGTCAATTTTTGTTTTAGTTCTGTGCTTGATTATTGGTCTGTTTAGATTTTATTTAGTTTGTCTTTAGTTCTAGCTAATCGTTAGTATAATTTCACCAGAATAAGATTTATTAGGTGTCCATATGGTTTTCTGATTCATCTCAGTTGGTTTAGTTAGGACTAAAATTCAGTTTAATTTTTTTTTGATTACCAGTAGATATTCTCCATGTTTTCTTTTCTGATCATGATTAAGTATAAGTGGTGGTTGAGTTTTCTTTTAGTTTAGTCTTGTTTTCTGATTTCAAATCCCGTTAGATATATGTTTTGTTGATTTTAATTCACTTCATTGCAATATTTAGTTAGCTTGCTTATTGTTTGGATTACTGGAACCTTTTAGTTAATTATGGTTATCTGTTAGTTAATCAGGGGTAAGGGGGACAGGGTCAGTTAGCTTAAATGGGTAATTCAAGGGAAATAGTGAGGGCAAAATAGGGAGTACAAATGGAAATTTTATAAGTGGCTGAAACTAGAATGCTCTAGAGACTTCTAAAATAGGACTTTAGTCACAATTTTAGAAGTTTAGGGTTAAATAGAAATAAAGAGAGACTAAAAAAGAAAAACTAAAAATCTAATAGAGTTTCATTTTATGCCTATAAAAGGCATGCACCTTGCCTTCACACAAAAGTTTTTCAGCTCTAAATTTCCCCCCAAATATATCCTCATNAGTTTCATTTTATGCCTATAAAAGGCATGCACCTTGCCTTCACACAAAAGTTTTTCAGCTCTAAATTTCCCCCCAAAAATATCCTCATGTTCCACAGATCTGAAATTCAAATTCAGATCCAAACTCCTCTTAGATCTTAGCTTTCTTCAAAGAAAAACAAAAAAAAAAAGCAATAGAAAAAACCAAAAACTCAAGAAAAAAGTTACTGTTTCATTGCTTATTCTTAGATCACTTTCAATTTTTCGAATCTTAGTAGTTTGAGCTAGCTGGTGGTTCAGTGGTTGTTTGTAGTTTATTTCTGGGTTCACTTTGGATAATTTGATGTTGTTTGGGATTGATTTAAATATTTCCTGATTGCTAATCCTATTTCTGGAGCATTTCAAATCCATCTAAGTGCATTTCAAGTGATTTGTAGTTGATTGCTTGGGTCTGCTTGGTTTCCAACTTTTCTGGGCTGTTGAACTAACTTTCTGGGCTGTCGTTTGAGTTCTGCTTATTACTGCTGCTGATTTCATCTTCTCCTCTATTTTGTTATTCGATTTCCAGGTACACAGCTTTGACCTTGATGATTGTAAAGTGATGATTGTAAACTGATGATTGTATTAGCCGGATTGTTTAACTCTGGGTTTAAATTCATTTCCTCTAAACCTGTAGCTTCAATGAAATGTAGTTGGACTCATGTTGTAGTTGTATCTTAGAGTTTCTATATACGAACTCCTACTTATGTTAAGACCCGGCGTAGTAAGCAGCCTTTAGTAATAACCTCAATAATTTGGTCCTAGAGTAACGAATTCCCTAAATGAATAATGTTAGTTTGAACCAATTTTAAAATCGTTTGGGAATGTTAACCTGTTCATACATAGTGTTAAAGGAAGTCATCTAATCAAGCTTCTGTTGTTAAGGTCGATCCATACTGTTGTTTTAATTTTCACCATTAGTAATGCTTAGGAAGACACAAATAAATAGAGGAATAAGATAATTTGAGCATGGAATTGAAATTCAAATGGCCAGTGTCTAATTAATTTGGGTAAGTGCATAACTGATTTCCTTTTGTTACAAGTATTGAACCTATTCAGACGGATTTGGACATAATTTTAGTAGCCATTTGGATTCGACTGAATTGAGGCCTCATCTGGTCCAGTGATTGGCCACTTCAGGCGGTTTGGGCCTCAATGTTCTAACGGACGGCCAGGCCTATGATTGGCATGCATTCATGCATACGTGGTAATGATTTCTTCATATGGGCTGCATTCAAGGCCCAAAATGATTCTAGATTTGAAATCATGTGAGTTCATAGATCTGAGCACAATAATTTTTAAACACTGATAAATTAGGATTTTTTTTTTGTTATTAGAGACAAATAAAAATAGAAAATCATAGTTTACTTTAGGACTAGCCTTTAAATAATAAACGAGACGAGCCTCGCCAAACAAAATGCAAAATTGTGGGGCCCTCATTAAATGTCATATAAAAAATACTTAGAATTTGGGGGCGTGCCGTTTAGCAAATTTCACGGCCCCCTACAAAGTTAATAATACGTTAGTCGCTTTAGACGCGCTTTTAATAATTTTACCTCCTTAAATACTGGTGTGCATTTCATGCAACCCAAATCCAAATCCAAAAAGGTAGAATAAGAATGTGTCGAGGATCAGGGTGCATTTCATGTGATGTGAACCAAAAATACGTTCTTAAATGACGTTTACTTTCTTAATAAGTGACTAACAACGGTAAATAATTCTAAAATTGCACTATAGGTTTAACATGTATTAAAATCAGATTTTAGCCAAATATAGCAGTTGAGCGACCATACTAGAACCACGGAGCTCGGGAGTGCCTAACCCCTACTCCCAGGTTAACAGAATTCCTTACTCGGATTTCTGGTTTACGACTATAATACAGAGTCAAACCCTTTCCTCGATTTGGGATTCAAACCGGTGACTTGGGACATCATAAATCTCCCAAGTGGCGACTCTGAATCTTTTAATAAACGAATCCCGTTTCGATTGTCCTTTAATTGGAAAAACTCCTTTTATTATACCCTTCACGGGGTGTAGTAGTGAAAAAGGACGTATGACAGCTGTGGCGACTCTGCTGGGGAAAAGAACCCAGAATTTCATTTCATGGTTCAAGAATTCAAGCTCAATTAAATTGGTATATTTGGCTTTACCTAATTTTTCTATATGTTCCATGCTATTTGTGCTAAATGTTTTACCGCTTTGATATTTGTTTAATTGTATATAAACTGTAGCGAATCCCTTCCACTTTTTGAGTCTTCTACATCATGGAGAAGGGTGCACTTCGTGTAGCTTCTCTTCTGTTTAGAGTCTTTTTCAATTTAGAACGAGGTTGGATAAGTTGCTAAGCCGGTGGAGCTTCTGTATCCCCGGTACGCTGCCTCCCCCTCGGCTCGAGTTGTCCGCTCGGGTAAGCAGGTCTAGACCAATAAACCTAGGGTTTAAACCTAGAAGAACAAAAACTCATGTCGGACGCTTGTTTGCATCATGTGTATTTGACTTAGGGGACTCAACACAGGGGTTAGGTCCGTCTAGGACAAGTGACCTGAATTGACATGACCATCCTGATGCATCTTACATGCTACTTGCGCATTTATTTGCTCGGTTTTGCATGTTGATCGGCTTGTATATAATGAGTGAAAATTGTAAAAAATAGCAATGTGAGGGTAACCATCTGTTTGAAAAAAAAAACCAATACCCATGTGGTATCGAAATGCTGCCGGATTTTAGAAAAATAAAAAAACGAGAAGAGAATATTTGAAAAATAGAAATAAAATTGTTGTTCAAAGACATACATTTGATTTTGGTGAGTCTGCCCGAACTACGCTGGTTTGATTCTCACCATATGTGAGATACGTAGGCAACCCTTATCGGTTCCAACCACCTCTTTTCAAAAATAGCCAAATAATGTAAAAATTTTCAATTTTTGTCAAAAGAAGTAGGGTGACGCCATTCTTGTTAAAAATAAGCAGAATGTCCCCAAAAGGGCACCGGAAGGCTATTTTTGCAAGAACAGACACCCTGAGTCATTTTAAAATAGTTTGCGGGCACAGCCTTACAATCTCTCTTTCGGAAATGCTGAAAAGGCCGTATTTGCAAAGCTGAGTCTTTGTTTTCTTAGAATAAATATTGTTGAAAAATAGACACTTTTTTTTAGTCAAAATAAGTCATTACATGGCCACTTTTCTTTAAATATCCTACAGTTGACATTGAAACCTTCTCAGTCTTGCGTAGGCCCTTGGCGATGACGAGTGATGCCCCGTGGACCCCACGATTTGAAGATTTGATGTATTCCTAGTCATCGAGTCTATATTTTGTTTTTAAGTCTGTTTTGTAATTTTTCCCTTTGAGAAAAACAAATAGTCTAGTATCACTTGTAATCGGCGTTTATTAATGAAAATTTAAAAAATTCCAAAAATTATCTCTTTATTTTTGCATTAAAGTTGTAAGAACTACGCTTGGTCTGATTCATGCGGGGTCATGATACGTAGGCAATCTCCATAGGATTCGACCATAACCAAAGAATAACAAAGAAAAAAGAGGGAAAGAAAAGAGAGGAAAAATAATGAAAAGGCAAAAAGAAAAGAAAAGAACATAAAAAAAAAAAGAAAGGGAGAGAATAGGAACAATAGAATACAAAGGCAACAGTGAAAAGAAGAAAAAAAAGGAAAACAAAGAAAGGGAAAGTTTGCAATTGGAAATAAGGAAAAGTCGGGATGACGCATGCAGCCAAGGAAAGGCATAATAGAAAACCGTTAACTGCTTAGGTGAATTCATTCCCCAAAAGGGTAGCTATCTATTTGTTAATGCTCTAACCACTAAAAAAGTTGTTGTTGATGATGAGTTCAAGCAGGTGGTTTAGTTGGTTGCCATCCTGGCAACCTATTCCTACAACACCCGGTCAAAAAATAAACTGAACATGATAGGCCAAGAATCAGATACCAGTATTGTGGAGCCGTCAAAAGAGGTAGAAATGGTGGATGTCAAAGCAATGAGGGAAGAGATGTATAAGTTGAGGAAGCAGATGGGCGAGATGCCTCAGGCCTGGGCTAAGGGTCAGCCAGCTCCAGTTAATCCCGCAAATCCAGCATATATCCCACCTTTGGCTCAGTCTCAGGAACCTCCTACTATGAATTCATCTCCAGCTTTCCCTTTCTACCAACAGAATTATGGCACCACCTCCTATCCTCCCCAAGCTCCACCACCCAAACAAAACACTCCTCCACCAATCACCCCTGTCTTTGTGGCGCCTCCACCTGCCACATTGCAAAGATTATCTAGTGAGCCAGTGTTTCAAACTCACAACAGCCAGTACTACCCTCCTGAGCCTACCTCTAAAGCTCCTGAGCCATATTCCTACACTCCTCACTTTGAGCTCCCAGTGGAAACTGACAAGCCACTTAAGAATCCGGAACAGGAAGAGATGATTCGAAAGGTAAAAAGCCTGGAGCAGTCCTTAAGGAACATGCAAGGATTGGGTGGCCAAGTCAGTGTGGCCTACAAGGATTCGTGCTTATTTCCCGATGTACAATTGCCAGCAGCGTTCAAGTTACCCAAGTTTGACTTATATGATGGACATGGTGATCTAGTAGCCCATCTAAGGGGATTCTGAAGCAAAATGAGAGGAGATCTGGGGGAAGGGATGAGTTATTGATGGCGTACTTTAGTCAAAGTCTCAGTGGTGCGGCCTTGGAATGGTACACGCGATAGAATCATGCCCGATAGTACATGTGGGATGCTTTGGCCCAAAAATTTGCGTGCCACTTTCAGTACAATCTCGAAATTGTCCCGGATCATCTCTTACTGACTAAAACTGAGAAGAAGCCCGGGGAAAGCTTCAGAGAATGCGGTTTTTGGTGGAGAGAGCAGGCGGCAAGAGTCGATCCTCCCATGAAGGAGAGCGAGATGGTCGATTACTTATTACAGGCTTTAGAGCCTACCTACCTTGGTCACTTGGTGTCAGCAGTGGGAAAACATTTAAACGAGGTAGTGTAAATGGGAAGCATGGTGGAAGAGGGGCTTAAACCCAACAAGATTATGAGCTATTTGGCAATCAAGGCAACTACCCAGGCTATCCAGAGCGGCACTGGAGGGGTATTGAGAAAGAAAAAGAAAGAAGATATGGCGGTAGTTGACTCGAGAACTTGCTCCAGGGGCTCATCACCATATTACCATCAACCTGGACCCCGTCCCCAAACCTACCCCCACACTCCACAGCACTATTACCCACCCCATGATCCCTACTTCTCTATCCACCATGCCCAAACGTACTCCCAACATCCTACCCATGCGCAATGGCGCGCACCCACCCCACAAAATACTTACCCAACTCGAAATACCTACCCACCTCCCAGAGCCTACAGGAATCCCCCTGGAGCGGGTTTGCGGGCCGGCCAAAATTTCAAGCAAGAGAGGGTACAGAAGCAGGAAACTTTCACCCCCCTTGGGAGAGTCACATGCAGACTTGTTTGAGAAACTATAGCATTATAATCTGATTGCACCGATTCCTCTGAATCATGTGGACAAGCGTGCAAGAAGCTTTGACCCTTCTAAAAGGTGTGGATACCATTCCAATGCCTAGGGGCACGATGTCAAAAGTTGCTGGGATTTGAAAAAAGAGATAGAAAGAATGATTCAGGCAGGGATAATTGCGGTCCAGGATAGTGCCACCCAAAACATTGCACAGAATCCTTTGCCTGCACATGATGATACACATTTTGTGGAAAGGATCCGTGGTGACAAGGAGTATGAGAATCCTCTCGGAAACTTGTTGAATAAAGTCAATAATATTGGAATTGGTGAAGGTCCCAACAATTTTGATGTGCAGTCCAGCGGCTAAGATGTCGAGTCAGGTGATTGGAAAAACGCTCCATCTCTTGGTGAGCTAGAGTGAAGTTTTGGTGGTTTATTTTGTTGTCATTTTTGTTGTCTGGGTTATTTTCAGGGTTGTAATCCAGACTTTGTCTTGTGACTCGAACCCCTCTATCCTTTCATTTTTCCTTGTTTGTTTATTCATAATAGCTTGTTTAGTGATGTCTAGGTTTGTTTGTTTGTTCTGTTGTTTAAACCCTTTCCTCGTCAGTCTAATGCAATTCTCTATTTCCCGCCATTTCTAATCATTTTGTTTAGTTTTCTTCTCTTTTTACAATTCTTTCCATGCTGGTTCTAGTGACATGATATGCAGGCATAATTCTCAGCATGGTTTTAAAAGACAGTTTAGTAATGAAGCAATGAAACAATGTTGAAAATGTAAAGACATTCGATGAAAATAAGTAAGGGCATTTCGAGATCACTTCGAGCCCAAATTGTGTGAAACCGGAGCAGATAGAACATAAGGAAATACTGTTGAAATGCATCATACCGCATCGGTTAGAAGCCAAAGGCAAGTTTTCCCCAAGTCTATCAGGGTCGTTCGTGGTACCGAGGTTGTTGTCCAATGGTAGAAGGAAAATATGTGGATATGGTCATTAATTTTGGTGCAATCAAAAGATGTTACGTATGTTTTCCTCAGCCTGTTTAATTGTGTAGGTTGTACTTGGCATGTTTTGGAAATTGGAATGACGAAGACATTTTGTTCTGCTGTCCAAACAGTTTATCCTTTGTTACCCCTTTGAGCCTCGATTATTTTCTTGCATACCCCTCTTTCGGAATCAATAACAAAACTCGAAAGCTCGAGCGGGGAAAATCAGCGAAGAAACAAGAGAAAAACAGTCCAGAAGAAAAGAAAAGGAAAAGAAAAAGAAAAAGAAAAAATATGAGAAAAGAGAAAAAAAAGAAAGGAAAAAAGAGAAAAGAAAAAAGATAAAGGAAATGAAAAAGAAAAAATACCGAGTCTGATGAACTTTCTCATAGGATCAAAATCTTAGTCTGATGAATCTTTCTCCTAAGATAACAAAAACTGACATCTTAGTCTGATGAATCTTTTTACTAAGATAACAAAAGGCCTAGTCTAATGAATTGTTCTCCTAAGATAGAAAACTTGATCTGACAAATTTTCTCCTAGGATCTAAATCTTAGTCTGATGAATCTCGCTCCTAAGATAACAAAAGACCTAGCTTGATGAATTTTCTCCTAGGATCAAAATCTTTCTTCATTACATCGATAACATAAATGATTTGTAGTTTTGCTAACAACTCACAAATCTTCCCAGCCACCAAACTGGGACAGAAAATTTTCTTTTTTTATCTATTTTGTTGCAATCAGGAGCCCACCTGGAGAACAAGGGAATACTTTTCAAGTTCAGTAATCAGGCGCCCACCTGGAGAACAAGGGAAGTACAATGCAAATTTTAGCTTTCAATTTTTAATATTTGATAACATGATGTGCCCGGCCACCAAACTGGGGCAGAAAATTTTCTTTGTTTGTCTATTTTGTTGTAGTCAGGAGCCCACCTGGAGAACAAGGGAATATTTTTCAAGTGTCAGCAATCAGGAACCCGCCTGGAGAATAGAGGCATACATTTCAAATTTCAGCAGTCAAGCATCACTCGGAGGAAGGGCAAAACATCTCTGATCACAATTCAAGGCAACAACGCAAGAATTCCATCGGAAGGATACAAGTTCAGAACTACAAGAACTGCAAGATCAAGGCATAGATAGGACTTTTTTGTAATTCATAGATCATAGCTTAGGCTAACTTCTTTTATTTTGACCTGGTGTAATAAGGAGGTCAGCAAGCAGTAGCAGCAGCAACAGCAGTGAAATCACAGCTCCTGGTAGTCCCAGCTACCAGACATTCCCGACCTACACTAACCTGATTCATTTTTAGCCAAGGATATGTAGGAAACCTCTGAAGAAAGGTGCGATAGTCTCTTTCAAAAATGCTTCACACGGAATATTCGAATGGGCAAAAATCGCTCGTTTCTGCTCACTTATCTTTGCACGAAAACTCTTCGTGTTTCCGGGCAAAGACGCGCAGCTGTGAGCACGTGATTTTTGCCCTAAGTGAATTATTCCCAAAAATTCAAAAAAATTATTTCTTTCATTATTTTACCATTTTGTGTTATTTTCTGTTAATTATTTGCATTTTATTTGTGCATTTTTATTCATATAAAAAATATAAAAAATACGTTTGACATTTGTTTTTAGGTTTTAATTTCATATTTTAAGAATAATTAGTAGTTCAGTTGTTTTTAAAACAAAATATAAGGAAAATAACAAGAATAGTCCATTTTTATATTTTTAATTGTTAATTGTTGAATTTGTCATGATTTTACTTTTAAATAGGATTTAATCAATTTTGTAGGAATTAATTAGATTAATTTTGGAAATAAATTAGGTTTCATTTTAATTTTTGCATTTTAATAAAATCAGAAAAAATACAAAAACCAAATAAATAAAAGCAATAAAAATGAAAACAAAGCAATTAAAAGAGGGTTGTTTGTATGAGATATCAAATTGGGCTTTTGTTTAAATTTTGTCCTAGCCCAAACCACCCTTCCCGCCCCATTACCCTTCAGTCCAGGCCCTAAACCCCTCCCATTACCCGGTCCGTTCCATTAGTAACCAAACGACACCGTTCAAGTTAGGGTAAATCCTGGCCGTCGACGTCTGTTCATCTAACGGCCAAGAAGTGGGGATTGCTTGATATTTAAATGTTGGAAAACCCTCACCCCTCCCCCACATCTCGTCTCCCTCATCACACCCAAAAGCAGACCTGTGTAATGCCGTCGTGAACCGCCGCTGGAAATCGCCCACGGCAGCGGTCCGTCTCCAAACCACTCCAAATTAATACCCTTTGTTCCTCTTCTTCCCCTCTTTCCAAATCCGTCATTGGTTTCCATCGAACTTTACTCAAATGTGTAGAATCTTGGATTAAAGATTTTCTTGCCAAAACGTCACCTTTCCCAAACTCCACCAAGTTTACACCATAGAACCACCATAACCTCCTCTGTCAAACCCCGAAGGGTCCCGACCCATGAATATGGCTGGAACTTCTCGAATATCGATTTGAAGTTTTCTGGCCCCAATCCTAATTGCCCCAAACCACTCCAAATTAATACCATGTGATCCTCTCGTCTTCCTCATGAGGAATTCAGTGTCAATGGAGGTCAAATATCACCGGAATGATTCAAATTTCAAATCGGAGGGCAACAGAATTTTGAGCCGTCAGTTGAGTTTGGCTTTTCTTTTTTGCTTAATTCTCTTCTGTTTTCATACTTGTTAAATCTCTAGTCTAATATGCATTTAATTCCTGTCAATTTTTGTTTTAATTCTATTCATGATTGTTGGTCTGTTTAGATTTTATTTAGTTTGTCTTTAGTTCTAGCTAATTGCTAGTATAATTTCATTAGAATAAGATTTATTAGGTGTCGATATGGTTTTTTGATTCATCTCAGTTGGTTTAGTTAGGAATAAAATTCAGTTTAATTTTTTTTTAATTACCAATAGATATTCTCCCTATTTTCTTTTCTGATCATGATTAAGTATAAGTGGTGGTTGAGTTTTTTTTTTAGTTTAGTCTTGTTTTCTGATTTCAAATACCATTAGATATATATTTTGTTGATTTTAATTCATGTCATTGCAATATTCAGTTAGCTTGCTGATTGATTGGATTACTGGAACTTTTTAGTTAATTATGGTTATCTGTTAGTTAATCAGGGGCAAGGGGGACTGGGTCAGTTAGATTAAATGGGTAATTCAAGGGAAATAGTTAGGTCAAAATAGGGAGTTCAAATGGAAATTTTACAAGTGGCTGAAACTAGAATGCTCTAGAGTCTTCTAAAATAGGACTTTAGTCACAATTTTAGAAGTTTAGGATAGTGACTTGAGTAATAAGTTAATAAGTAGAGGGTTAAATAGAAATAAAGAGGGAGTAAAAAAGAAAAACTGAAAATCTGATAGAGTTTCATTTTATGCCTATAAAAGGCATGCACCTAGCCTTCACACAAAAGTTTTTCAGCTCTAAATTTCCCCCCAAAAATATCCTCAAGTTCCACAGATCTGAAATTCAAATTCAGATCCAAACTCCTCTTAGATCTTAGCTTTCTTCAAAGAAAAACAAAAAAAAAAGCAATAGAAAAAACCAAAAACTCAAGAAAAAGGTTACTGTTTCATTGCTTATTCTTAGATCACTTTCAATTTTTCGAATCTGAGTAGTTTGAGCTAGTTGGTGGTTCAGTAATTGTTTGTAGTTGATTTCTGGGTTCACTTTGGACTAATTTGATGCTGTTTGGGATTGATTTAAACATTTCCTGATTGCTGATCCTATTTCTGGAGCATTTCGAGTCCATCTGAGTGTTTCAAGTGATTTGTAGTTGATTGCTTGGGTCTGCTTGGTTTCAAAATTTTCTGGACTGTTGAACTAACTTTCTGGGCTATCATTTGAGTTCTGCTAATTAGTGCTGCTGATTTCAACCTCTCCTCTGTTTCGTTATTCGAATTCCAGGTACACAACTTTGACCTTGATGATTGTAAACTGATGATTGTATTAGCCGTACTGTTGAACTCTGGGTTTGAATTCATTTCCTCTAAACCTGTAGCTTCAATGAAATGTAGTTGGACTCCTGTAGCAGTTGTATCTTAGAGTTTGAATATACGAACTCCTACGTATGTTAAGACCTGGCGTAGTAAGCAGCCTTTACTAATAACCTCAATAATTTGGTCTTCATATGGGTTGCGTTCAAGGCCCAAAATGATTCAAGATTTGAATTCATGTGAGTTCATGGATCTGAGCACAATAATTTTTAAACATTGATAAATTAGGATTTTTCTTTTGTTATTAGAGACAAATAAAAATAGAATATCATAGTTTACTTTAGGACTAGCTTTTAAATAATAAACGAGACGAGTCTAGCCAAACAAAATGCAAAATTGCGGGGCCCTCATTAAATGTCATATAAAAAATACTTATAATTTGGAGGCGTGCCGTTTAGCGAATTTCACGGCCCTCCACAAAGTTAATAATACGTTAGTCTCTTTAGGCGTGCTTTTAATAATTTTATCTCCTTAAATACGGGTGTGCATTTCATGCAACCCAAATCCTAATCCAAAAACATTGAATAAGAATGTGTCGAGGATCCGGGTGCATTTCATGTGACATGATCCGAAAACACGTTCTTAAAGGATGTTCACTTTCTTAATAAGTGACTAAAAACGCTAAATAATTCTAAAATTGCACTATAGGTTTAACATGTATTAAAATCAGATTTTAGCCAAATATAGCAATTGAGCGACCGTGCTAGAACCACGGCGAAGTTAGTATTTTGGCGAATTCCGGTTGATAGGTGAAATTTTGATCCGAAGGTCGGAATGGAATTCCAAGAGTTGTTGTAGCTTCGTTAAGTGATTTGGAATGTGTGTGTAAAGTTTCAGGTCATTCGGACATCGTTTGGTTGGGTTTTTGGTCGAATGCGTGTTTCGGAAGTTTTAGAAGAATTTAGGCTTGAATCCGATGCAATTTGAGGATTTTGTTGTTGTTTGAGGTGTTTTGATGATTGGACCAAGTTTGGTTGATGTTTTAGGATGGGTTGGCACTTTTGGTTAAGATCCCGGGGGCCTCAGGGTGATTTCGGATCACTATCGGGATGAATTTTTGACTTATGTTATTGCTGAGATTACGGGTTTTGGTAATTGCGCATCTGCGGAATTGGGACCGTAGATGCGGGAATGAGGTCGCCGGTGCGAAAATGGGCTTGGAGGCTGGTTTCCACAGATGCGGAGTAGGAGCGGCATCTGCAATGGCATCGCATATGCAGATTTTAGCATGTGGGAATTTCCGCAGAAGCGGATGATTTTCCGAAGAAGCGGAGTCCGCAGATGCGGATATTGACCGCAGAAGCGGTCCTGGGCATTTAATGAAACTCCGCATAAGCGGAAAGTGCACCGCAGATGCGATAATGTGTTGGGCTTCCATTTTTTTCCGGGAGCTAAGTTATTTTTTCACCATTTTTTAGCATCGTTGAGAGCTTTTGGATGGGAATTGAAGAGGGTTTCGACTGGGATTGATTGGAGGTGAGTTCTATGGCCTAAAAACATGATTTAATTGTAGAATCAACCTAGAAATTCATGAAAATTTATCAAAAAGGGGGAAGAACTAGGGCTTGAGTTTTAATATTTCAAATTGGGTTTTAATGGTTCATTTGAGCTCGCATTTGGGAGTTCTTAGTATGTATGGACTCGTGACGAGATAAGGAATCCGATGATGTAAAATTTTCTGAATTTCGAGAAGTGGGCTCGGGGCTCGGGTTTTGCAAATTTTGGGATTTTTAATATTTTTCGATTGTTTTCGATTAGGTATTGTTCCTTTGGCATATTGTGACGTATTTGTTGTGGTTCTGGTCAGATTCGATGCGGGTGGAGGCCGATTTGAGGAACAAAGGAGTCGCAAGCTACAGAATTTACCGGTTCGAGGTGAGTAATGATTGTAAATGATATACTGAGGGTTTGAAACCCCGTATTTGCATATTGTACTGCTATATTGAGGTGACTTGCACGCCAGATAGCGAGCGTGGGGTAGAGCAACGTTGGGGATTGTGACTTGGTCCGTCCCGATTAATGAATTTACTGCGTATTTGACTGAAATTTACTTGTCATCATCATAATTTGGATAGATTGCCATATTTGGGCTTCGTGCCAGCTATTTGAACCCTTCGGAGATTGTTGTTGGTATTTTCTCACTGTTTTGATTTTATACTTGAACTCAGTCATGTATTTTCCATTGTTTAAGACTCAGCCCAGTTTATATAACTTTAACATTTAAAATGATATTTCTAACAACATTTGGGCTGAGCATTATGTTTTACTGTTGCCCTAGTGGCTTATGTGATTTTGACTGAGTAAGGCCGAGGGCCTGTATTTTGAGGATAGTTTTGGATCGGGCTGCACGCCGCAGTAGTGTTATACTTATACTGATATGAGGCCGAGGGCCTAGACTTGATGCCACAAGATTGTTTGATATTATGCTTGGGCCGTAAGGGGCCCCTCCTGGAGTCTGCACACCACCAGTGAGCGCCGTCGGTGATAAATGGATCGGGCTGTACACCGTAGCGATATGTGGATCGGGCTGCATGCCGCAGCGGCAGTAGTATTGTTTTGTGTGTTACTTTATTTCATTTGTCTGCTATTACTTGTTGTTTGTGCTACTTCATGTGATATCTACCGGATTGCCTGACATTATCTATTAGTTGAGTGTGATGCCCGAGGGGCGGACTTCCGTGCTTATCTGTGCTACTTATTTTGCATTCATTTGCATAACTGGCGAAAAAGTCATTTTCAAAAGAGGTTTTAAACTGAACAAAGTTATTTCTAAAGATTTCACAGCTTCACTATTTTTCTCAAAGGGTTTACACTGCTCCTATGTAGTATGATGGTTTGCTTTACATGATTTCTTACTGCTCAGTTGTTATTTACCCTTATTACTCACTGAGTTGGAGTACTCAATTTATTCCCTGCACCTCGTGTGCAGATGCAGGTATTTATTCACCCGGTAGCGTGTTTTGGCTGATTGGAGGCAGAGCTCTAGGAGTTAGCAAGGTGACTGTCAGTGTTCGCAGCACCATTTTATCTCTCTGTTGTTCATTATTCTTGTTGTTCAGTGTATCCTTAGACTTGGTAGATATAATTACACTCTTATAGATACTCGTGACTTGTGACAACTAGGTTTGGGTTGTGCTGGATTGTATTTCAGCTAATTAATATTATTAAGTCATATTTAAGTTGTGTATTCATGTTTAACTATTTTTAAAAAGACGAGTTGGGTTAGTTGGCTGGCCTCATCTTCACGAGAGGCGCCATCACTTCCAGTGCGGGGTTTGGGGTCGTGACAGAGCTCTTTTCCAAGGCACACCATTCTGCGACAGTCGAGCTCAGCTGTACTTGGAGATCTTCACTCAGCTTAGTCCATTTATCAACATTCTCCTGCGCCACCCAGAGTTAAACTTCTACTGAAGAAAGCTTGAGCGGTTTCTTTCTCCGAGGCCATCATATCGATCTTATTCCTCCACCCATTGGCCATGACTTGGATCTCGTCCATCTCCTTTTAAAGCTGGTTGATCTGATCAATATTTTGTGGGACTTGCGAAGTTTTGTCGTTAGCCACTATGACTAGTTCCTTGTTCCTATCTTCGAAGATCATTACCTTTTCGACCAATTCAGCATGCTCCCACTACAAGACCGATGATTCTTTTTGAGTCCGATCTATCTCCTTCTAAAAGTTCTTAATGACCCATTCTTGTTTCTCATTAAGGAGATTGTACAAATCCCTCCTCTAGGCTAGCTCCTTGACCTCGAGCTCGAGCTGGTTGACCTCGACCCGGTACCGCATAAAGCTTTGATGATGAAGTACCGATGCCTGCAAAAAGGTGAAAGATAAGAGAAATATCAAAACCAAAGTAAAAGTTCAAATGAACATAACAATGTCCAAAAGGGACATAACAAAGGCTTACCTGATTCAACGCCTGTTGCGCCTCGTTAAAAATGCACAACAAGTTTACTTCATTCATATTTGCCTCATTCTTATCGATCACAATACATCAAATATAGCTAGATAAACCCACAGGATCTGACAAAACCCAGACATCCTCTAGGACGGTCAAAATAATCGACCTCTTGCGACCGGGGCTGACACTCAGTGCAGGGAATTGATTGATTAATTTCGGGCTCGAACTGTGAGGACCCAAAGGGTCATCACATGTTTTCTTACCCATTACTTGCTCCCGAGGCCTTGGAAACCTCATTTACGATTGCTTCGATTTGCATGCACAGTCCGGGCGCGTAGCTAGAAAGCTTAAATAGGAATTTTGTGAGAAAAATGCTAAATTTTTATATTAAAATGAATAAATTTTACTTCGGTCAACTTTTTGGGTAAACAGACCCGGACCCATGATTTAACTGTCTTGGAGGGTCCGTAGAAAAATATGAGACTTGGGCGTATGCCCGGAATTGAATTCCGAGGTGCCAAGCCAGAGAAATGAATTTTTGTGTGAAATTCTTTTTTGGAAATAATTAAGGAAATAAGAAATGAAATGTGATTAGAAGACTATGGTATCGGGCCTGTATTTTGGTTCCGGCGCCCGGTACAGGTCTTATATAGGATTTAAGCACTTTTTGTAAAGTTTGGTTGAAAACAGACGTCGTTTGACGTGTTTCGGACTTAAAAGGGAAATTTGATTTTTTATGGAAATTTGAAAGAATTCATAGATTTTGAGGCTTAATTCGATGTGTATGATGTTATTTTGGCAATTTGATCGCACGAAGCAGTTCGTAGGATGTTGTTGATTTAGTGCATGTGATTGGTTAGGAGCCCCGAGGGCTCGGGAGTGTTTCGGAGATGCTTCAGAGTGATTTTGAACTTAAAAAACTAGCAGATTTGCCTTATCTGTTGCAGACCCCATTTACTCTTCGCGATCGCGTCCTGCGTTCCGCGTTCGCGATGCTTCATCTCCCCTTCCTTCGCGTTCACGTTCTTTCTTACACATTCGCGTAGGGTAATTTGCCCCTGAGGGCTTAGCCTAATTGTCCTCTTCAGGTTCGTATTAGTGCCTTCACGTTCGCGTAGCCTAGTAAGTCCTTTCATCACATTTGCGTAGGGTTCCACGCGTTCCCGTAGAACAAATCCTGGACCCCCAGCCTTTTTTCTTCGCATTCGCATTCGCACTCCTCATATCGTGAACGCGATGGTCTTTCAGGTCTACCCTTCGCTAACGCGACTCTTCTTCCACGAACGCGAAGGGCAATTTTTGCCCAGTTATATTTTTAATTCCAGAATAGTGTAGTTACGGGATTTTCATAAACACTCACAAACTTCTTCTTCTCCAAGGTTCTAGGGCGATTTTTGAAGCTCTCTTTCACCAACACTTCTTGGGTTAGTAAATTTCAACTCGTTTTCTTCATTTTCCATCAATATCTATTGAATTCCTAAGCCTAAATTATATAATTTAGGATAGAAATTGTGGGAAATGGGTAGAGTTAGTGCTTTTTGAATTTTCTTGATTTAGACCTCGTTTTGGGGTTGAATTTGAAAACAAATTATATATTCGGGCTCGTGGGTGAATGGGGGATGTGAATTTGGTCCGAACCCCGTGTTTTGACCAAGCGGGTCCGGGGTCAATTTTGAAATTTTGGGAAGAAAGCTTGGAAATCTATAATTAGACATTGGGTTTGATTTGTTTAGCATATATTGACATTATGAAGTCATTATTGTATAGATTTAATTGAGTTGGATCCGAATTCGAGAGGGAAAGTAGTTGTTGTGGATTGATTGGGCCGTGGAAGTTGAGGTAAGTGTTCGGTTTAACCGTAGCTTGAGGGATTAGGAGTTTTATGTGTTTCTTGTGAAGTACAACATATAGGCATGGTTACGAGTATCTATACGTCGGCGTCGAGCATGACCGTGAGTCCTAAATTGACATTGTTGTGTTCTTGAATAATACGATGGATGAAATGGTAAGTAGACTTGTGTTGTTGAGCAAGGCTTAGCTTTTTTTTTTTGTGGATGTTAATTATGAGATAGAAATGGTGTTAATAGAAATGCTAAAGTCCGAATTGAGATTAGTTATAGCTGGTTCTCCTTTGCCGGGATGAGTATACTTGTACCGTTGAGTTCCCTTGCCAGGATAGAGTATTTTGCGATTGATCCACTACCGAGGTTTCTGATTGTGGTTATGGTAAGTTATTTATATTTGGAATGGGTTGCGTACTGCAGCATACACTATTGTGGATCGGGTTGCATGTCGAAACATAAATTAGAATGGATCGGGTTGCACTACGCAACAGGTATATGTTATACTTATTGGGTCGGGTTGCACGCCGCAACATGAATAGTTAAACGTATGGATCAGGTTGTGCCACGTCCCAAAAAATGAGGGACATGACCGGCGCCCGACCGGGTTACCCCAATCAAGTGGACCTGGGTGCCTTTCCTATCCCACGTGTTACCTCATATTTTCATTGCTCATTAATCAAGGAATTTGCCATTTATAAATAAAATACCTTTTTACATAACATACATAACACACATGGTTACTTAATGAGGTTTACAACTTACACCACCCAACATACAAAATACATATTTACATAAGTTTGTAACCCACATTTACTATCTATAGAGCGTCTTAGGATACAAAGGATAATACAATACTTGCCAGTAACAAGGCTCTGGATATACCTTACACAAATACCAAAACATGTCTCCGGAATAAAAAGAGAGCGGCATGAGCCACGCAGGGCCCAGAGGAAAAGGGCTCACCAATACAGCTGACGAAAAGTAAAGGGGATCTATGGTCGGTGGACTAGGGTACCTGCTATGGATCCACCTACAATCATAACACGAATGTAGCGCCCCTGGCAAAAGGGACGTCAGTACATTTGGATTGTACTAGTATGTATGAACAAACTTTATCCTAAGCAAAATCAAACAATACACAAGTAACAAACAGTAATAGAATCAACGATCAAATACACATGAAAGGAACAACTAAAGCCAAACAAGTTTCACAAGCTCTTCTTTTCCCCTTTTCAACATAATTTTATCACATCAATGATTTCACAACTTTCACATATTTTCATGTCAATAGTGATTTCGATCACTTTTTCCACCCTTATTACCTCGGCCACCATTATTACCTCGACCATCCTTATCACCCCAACCCACAATTTATCATTTTGTGTTGCGGCGTGCAACCTGATCCCACCGGACAATCACATTTCACAAACAATACAACAACCACAACAATTCACAAGAACAACAACAACAATTCTCAAGGAATAACAACAATATTTCACAAATAATTTCCATAACCATCAATACCATTTTCATCATGTATAACAGCCCCATGTACAATTTAAGTCACAATGATAATTGCCCACGACAAGCCACATATGGTATTACCATAGTTGTTTCAATTGCATCAATTATGATTTCTTTCCATCATTTATTACACAGCTCTTACCACACCAACACATTCACACCCACACATTTGGTTTGTTTCCATTTACTTGTACCATCATATCGGAAGACTTAACCAGCAACGTTCAAGGCACATTAATCCCAAGAATTTACAAATAGTCCACGTAAGTAAACACATACCAATTACCCGTACACCAAATAACAGGACTTTACAAAGATTAAAGTTAGCCATACATACCTCGTTTAAGCTTTCCTTAAGTTACTAAGACGTTTAGGAAATTCTAGCAATCCCAATCTACTCGAGACATAACAAAATAGAACACAAATTAGGAAGGTGTTTATGGTTTCAACTCATTTGAGCATTTTATCGAACACTAGTTTAGCATCTTGATTTTTAATTCCTTTTACAAGACTTCCTTCATTCCCTAACCCCATCTTTACTTATTTATATAGATCAATCTTTCCACAAGCCTTATTTGTACATGCATGTATACATAATACTATTACCCCAAGAATCATACCTCAATAACCCATCTCACAATCTCTACAATACCAACACAACCTAGGTTAGGCACCTATGGCTTCCAATCACTATCCCATGAGTTACAATACTTAATCCATACTCATATTTCCATAATAACTCCATATATGTAAGTCTAAGGTGTAGGATTTACCTTTTTGGAAGAAATCTTGCAAAATCCTTCTTTGGGTTCTTGAAGGAATTTCTTGAAAAATCTAAGTGTTTATGTGAAGATTTCATCAATATTAGTGTATAAATGATGGAATTTCACACCAAGATCATAAGGATTACTTACCTTGAAGATGGGAGGGTTGGAGGTCTTGGTAGGATGAAGAAATATTGCCAAATTCGAGCTTGAATGACAAAAATGAAGGAAAGGTGATACCCCATTTGGTTTTTACACTGACCAGGGGTATTTTAGATACTTCACAAGTTCCCCCGCGGTCCGTGGAATTTCACTGCGGTCCACCCCGCGGTTCCAGGCAGGAAGCCCCGCGGCGCACGCTGGTGATGCATGTCTGGTAAAATGGTCATAACCTTCTGTATACACCTCCAAATGACAAACGGTTTAATGTGTCAGAAACTAGACTCAAATAGCTTTAATTTGATAGGTTGTACATCCCACAACTCCTCATACACATGAATATATGCTCATCGAAATTGAGGACTTGTGCAAACTTATTTGAAATCTTAGCCTATTATGAAATTTTCCAACTTGGCTTAGAATTAGGCTTCCCTTTGGACCTCACATCACTTATTTCATGACTTACACACTCATTCACCACGTCCAATTCATCTACATTATATATAAAGCACATAAAATATTACAATTACTCTACCTGGCACCCCGAAATCCTATATCGCATAGCAAAATTTTTCGGGGCCCTACATTCCCCCCCCCCCAGGATAATTCATCCTCAAATGAGGATTTTGAAAATCAGTTGGTTTTGAAAAAAGAAAAACATTATATGCAAGCTCACAAATTTTCACTAATTCCCTTATTTTTAGAAAATTTTGCCATAGTTTCCTTTATAATTTGGACATATCCACCTGTCAGAGAGCCCCCAAAACATATTTCCAAGCACCATTACACAACTTCTATTATCCCTACAACTGGTATACAATTCATTTCCTCAACACTTGCACATATTCATTCACTTGACACATATCTGCACATAGTTTGGTCACTTCAATGAGTCCCATACAGTTCAACCAATACACTATACACATTTCAATTAATCATTACCAATCTATACTACTATTAATCATTCATTTATCAAAAGAGTTCTTACAAAACTTTCCTTTACCAAAAATGGTTTGCACATGACTCAAATAATCACAACACATACAATTCTTGCACAACCTGAGGAGTTACAATAGTAAAGAATTTAGGGGAGATATGGGGTGTCTTTACACCAAATGGAATACAACATCAGTTTGCTTAGAGATAAAAGTTCGCACGATCACTACTAGACTTGTTCAAACAAATGGGGATATTTTTCTTTCATTTCATCTTTCGCTTCCCATGTGGCTTCCTCAACTCGATAAAGCACAACAATATTTATATATCAATGACAAGAACCTCAGCATTACAAACACTACTTTATCACGATGACACCTGGGCATGGACTGCACATTTTTAAATCATATCACCTAGAAGGCACCTTTCAAATAAAAACCAACTGCTATGCAATCAAGAGAAAATATTTTATTTCCACAACACTCTCGGCCTTCAATGGCCTCTTATATCTACAGACTTTGCCAGAACACATTCACGAGAGCAATTTTGACCCCTAAAATTACTTAACAAGGATAACAAGTAGATATCTCACATAAGCTAACTAACCACTAACTTCACCTTTAATAGTTTCCGCCGGAATGATACACAATTGATCTCCACCTACTTTCTTCGACATAGACATGTAAATCCACAAAATATATGGAGAACAACTATGGGGACACTTCATACTCCTAATGCGGCCTAATGTGGAATACACTTATGCAACCTTTATTATCAACTCACACAACATCTTCAGGGGAAAAATACTGAGAATAGCCTGCTCACCCTCCAAACTCTAAATCTCTAGGCGAACACTCACACTGAACCCTTGATGACCTTCAACAATTACCCTAAGATGTGCTATCATAAACTAACCATAAAATTACCTATCAAATATGTATGTGGTCACACTGTGAAGCTTCATCTTTGACTCGTCTGAACTTACAATACCCAATGGATTTAATACAATGAGGAACAACAGAGTCCAAGATCAGGCTGGAGTTATTCAGGAATCCATTAATACGCTGAGTAGAGTACTTTATGAGGTTATATGCTAAGGGACACGAAAGTTACAACTAACAATACTGACATGGTTAATTAGTGTGACGGCGTCAATTATTACACAAATGAGGCATAAGGGTAAGTAGTACATTGGAAATAGGAATCATTAAGGAGGAATATTCGAGCACATGACCCCGTCGTTCCCTAGGGTTAAGGAAAAATCAATTCATGCTCTGGTAACTTGAATGCAATACATGAAGTGGAATTACACTCCTGGCATTAGCCGACACAAGGAATCTATGCCGTAAGCCCATGAAGATGAGAAGAAGTTGAGCAATTATGAGATTATCACATTTCAGACAGCTCAACCCTTCCTGATAGTTGATCATATATGATAGAACTAAAGATACGGACACTTGTCTTTCAAATCAATATGCTCATGATATGTGCAAAAATCTAAAGGCATCTAATCTCAACCTTTTACGAGTGAAACCACATAGCTCGGACATCTAAATGTTGTGATGAAATCATGTATTGGTTAGAGGCATTCCAAGGGTTAACATGATGCTCCGGGGAGAAAGACAAATGACACTCTTATCCACCAAAGGAGGTGTAATACCAAGGGTAGCAAAACTCCCTCACATGACAATGATATAGTCAATTATTCTAGAAGTCGAGTGAGAAGAAGGCCACATAACCCATTCAATCCGACCCATTTAAGACTTTGAAAATGACATTCACTTTGGTTTGAAATCACGTCAATTAAATCTTGAGCCTTAAGAAAAAATCATTACTTTTTGAAACCCAATAGATATGCCCTCGTGGTCCTAGAAAATCATTAACAATGACGAGAAAGTACTTAAAATCATTACGAGTTGGTATAAAACAAGACCTCAAAGTGCTCACATGGATAAGTTCAAAAGAATGAGACGTCTTAATGCATTTATCAAAGAGAAGTGACCTGGGTTATCTAGTCACATGGATAAGCAGAGCGGGTAAATGGTTGTTAGAAGAACATCTACAAAGAATACCAACAATATTTATTTGTTTTAACAAAAGGAATATGTCCCCTTCCTTAATGCTATAAGACTTCCTCTTTGATGCCATGAAACGTAAATGAATTTTACAATGAGAGTTATCAGATGAAATAGATAGTACTGTAGCAAAACTAATAAGCACCATTTGGAACCAACAAGCTTAAACTAAGCCGAAGATATTAGAAGGCCATAGTAAAGGGGGATTTACCCACTTTCAGTGTCTTTTTAGAAAAGGGTACTTGTGGAGTATAAAAATGAGGTGAATTTAATTGAATCGTATAGTTGGATGACTAGTCAAGACATTGAGATAATATCGCATTGAAGATTACGGGTAAACAACACACCATGCAGGATGAATGAAAAGAAAGTGAAAGAGCCTTATGGAAGTAACCTTTACATTGTATCCACTAGTAAGGGTGGTAATATAAAGCGAATTTTTTTTTAAAGAAGATCTCTATATGAAGCCACGTGATGTATAGCTCTAGAATTCAAAATAATCCAATTATGTTTAGCAACTCTACTTCATAATGAAGAACTACAACACACTTCTACACAACCGGCTATTATGAACCACATTGGGAGATGCTATAAGACTTGACTGAGAGAAAGGCTTTGACATATGAATGTGTTACTAGGTGTATTTCTCCTTGGTCAACCCAAAACCTAAAGGCGAGAGTTAGACTACTAAGCAAATCGTTGGACTAGCACAAGTGTAGATAATCCATTATTGGGAAGAGATCATTCAATTTCAGTAATTGCGACATGCTATCAACCCTTGATGAACTTGAAGTGATATGAGAACCCAATGAGATAGTATAGAATAATCACGGAGGGTTTGCAAATGTTCATAATGAGTTCTTCATGGATTTTAACTTGAGAACTACCCAGATGCTAATGAAATATAGAAGAATATGAGAAATAGGCGTCGTGCTATAATAAGCCCCAAAGGTGTGCTTGGTCTTGACAGAGCCTAGTAGGGGTCCTTACGAGAAAGGAAGTGTTACCATGAATCATGGAAGGATATGTTCTCTCATGGTTATCGAATGAGTGTGGGGAAACTGGCACAATGGATTCACTAACTAAAGAACACAATGAACACATGTTATGGAGGTGTAAAGAGAAAATAAACATCTATTATGAGCTGGACATGCTTTTGCTATATTAACTCCCTACTGCAATATACGACCAGGCCACGAGCAATCTTAATACTAGAACAAAGTGATCTACCTACAGCGGGATGTAACAAGTGGACACAAAAGTTATCGCAACATAATATTTTCCTTTGACGGGGATGTGAGGATCCCAATTTTCAGAGAGACTTTATGCACACGGTGACCATTTCGATTTACATGCACTCCTGTGATCGGTGTTAAGGTACACCCTTATGTTACTAGGCAGTGAGAAGCTTTCATGATGATATTCGGAAGAGAGTAGATTGACTATTCAAACCATATAAGCCATATACACAACTGAGTAAAAGATTGACTCAAGAAGGATCGCAACGCTGGGATGCTTTGCATGGAACTTAACACCACATAGGTAAATTTTACGACGGTGCATGTATAGGCACGAGCGAGAAGATTTTGTCCATTTAAATAAAAAGATTCTGTATGAAATTCATCGGATATAGTCCCTTGGTAAGAATTTAGGAAACGTAAGTGAGAAGTATCAACCCTAGAGTTATAACTCAATTCAAGGGCATAATTATGAAACTTAATTCCACAAGAATGTAAATAAGAGAATTCATAATAAAGTAGATTCACGAATAGTGCATATCGTTCAAAGAGTCGATACACGCAATGTTTTGTTATTCAATACCTTATTAAGACCATGTTTATGAGAACTCTTTAATATGAATGTACATATACAATGAGTAGAAATTCTTATTTGACTCACTTAATGACTTTAGGTTGGTTGGGCAATAGCTTAATAAATACCCCTCGACTCAAAATCCCTAACGTATGTAGGTAACATACTGATATACTACATGATCTGATGGTGCAGAGACATCAATAGGGACAAGGACACTCCCCTCTTAGCGATATGTTTTACCAATCCATCCACAACTCAATACATTCTCCTAACAAGTCCTTGGGCAATCCACTCGGACTCAATGGTGGGATCAATCCCTCCTTACATGCTTCACATTCGCGGATTATGGTATCAACGTTACCAATCTTGAGAATAAGACTTAGAGAGGAAATCAGCTCCCTCACTTGAGCTTTATCGCACGATTGGAGTATCAAAGAAGGGTGAAATTCCTAAATGTCCGAATAGCCTCCAACTTATAGTTGTGGTCGACAACACACCGATAAGAAGGACTCTACTAGACACGGTTCCAAGACATCCTAGGATACTTTAAAACCTTAGGCTCTAATACCAAATTTGTCACGCCCCAAAAATCGAGGGACATGACCGACGCCCGACTGGGTAGTCCCAGTCAAGCGGACCTGGGTGCCTTTCCTATCCCACGTGTTACCCTATATTTTCGTTGCTCAATAATCAAGGAATTTACTATTTATAAATAAAACACCTTTTTACAAAACATATATAACATACATAACATACATGGTTAGTTAATGAGGTTTACAACTTACACCGCCCAACATATAAAATACATATTTACATAAGTTCGTAGCCCACATTTACTGTCTACGGAGCCTCTAAGGATACAAAGGATAATACAATACTTGCCGGTAACAAGACTCCGACTATACCTTACACAAATACAAGAACATGACTCCGGAATAAAAAGAGAGCGGCATGAGCCACGCAAGGCCCCGAGAGGAAAAAGGGCTCATTAATACATCCGACGAAAAGTGAAGGGGAGCTACGGTCGGTGTACTAGGGTACCTGCTATGGATCCACCTAAAATCATAACACGAATGTAGCGCCCCCCGGCAAAAGGGATGTCAGTACATTTGAATTGTACTAGTATGTATGAACAAACTTTACCCCAAGAAAAATCAAACAATACACAAATAACAAAGAGTAATAGAATCAACGATCAAATGCACATGAAAGGAACAACCAAAGCCAAACAAGTTTCAAAATCTCTTCTTTTCCCCTTTTCAACATTATTTCATAACATCAATGATTTCACAACTTTCACATATTTTCATGTCAATAGTGATTTCGATTACTTTTTTTTACCCTTATTACCTCGGCCATCCTTATTACCTCGTCCACTCTTATCACCCCAACCCACAATTTATCATTTTGTGTTACGGCGCGCAACCCGATCCCATCGGACAATCAATTCACAAAATAATACAACAACCACAACAATTCACAAGAAGAAGAACAACAATTCTCAAGGAATAACAACAACGTTTCGCAAAGAATTTCCATAACTATAAATACCATTTCCATCACATATAACAGCCCAATGTACAACTTAAGTCACAATGATAATTGCCCACGACAAGCCATATATGATATTACCACAGTTGTTTCAATTGCATCAATTACGATTTCTTTACATCATTTTTTACACAGCTCTTACAACACCAACACATTCACACCCACACATTTGGTTTGTTTCCATTTACTTGCACCATCACATCTTCTGACTTAACAAACAACGTTCAAGGCACATTAATCCCAAAAATTTACAACTAGTCCATGTAAGTAAACACATACCAATTACCCGTACACCAAACAAGAGGACTTTACAAAGGTTAAAGTTAGCCATACATACCTCGTTTAAGATTTTCTTAAGTTACTACGACGTTTCGGAAATTCTAGCAATCCCAATCTACTTGAGACATAACAAAATAGAACACAAATTAGGAAGGCATTCATGGTTTCAACTCATTTGAGTATTTTATCGAACACTAGTTGAGCATCTTGATTTTTAATTCCTTTTACAAGACTTCCTTCATTCCCCAACCCCATTTTTACTTATTTATATAGATCAATCTTCCCACAAGCCTAATTTGTACATGCATGTATACACAATACTATTACCCCAAGAATCATACCTCAATAACCCACCTCACAATCTCTACAATACCAACACAACCTAGGTTAGGCACTTATGGCTTCCAATCACTATCCCGTGGTTTACAATACTTAGTCCATACTCATATTTCTATAATAACTCCATATTTATAAGTCTAAGGTGTAGGATTTACCTTTTTGGAAGAAATCTTGCAAAACCCTTCGTTGGGTTTTTGAAGGAATTTCTTGAAAAATCTAAATGTTTATGTGAAGATTTCATCAATATTAGTGTATAAATGATGGAATTTCATACCAATATCATAAGGATTACTTACCTTGAAGATGGGAGGGGTTGGAGGTCTTGGTAGGATGAAGAAATCTTGCCAAATTCGAGCTTGAATGAGAAAAATGAAGGAAAGGTGATACCCCCTTTGGTTTTTACACTGATCAAGGGTATTTTAGATATTTCACAGGTTCCCCTACGGTCTACCCCACGGTTCCAGGCAGGAAGTCCTATGGCCCACCCCGCGGCCACGCGCCTAGGCGCGCTAGTGACGCATGTCCGGTAAAATGACCATAACTTTCTGTATACACCTCCAAATGACAAACGATTTGATGCGTCGGAAACTAGACTCAAAGGGATTTTATTTAATAGGCTGCGCATCCCACAACTCCTCATATACATGAATATTTTCTCGTCCAAATTGAGGACTTGTGCAAACTTATTTGAAATCTTAGACTATTATGAAAGTTTCAAACTTGGCTTAGACTTAGGCTTCCCTTTGGACCTAACACCACTTATTTCATGACTCATACACTTATTCACCACATCCAATTCATATACATCATATTTAAAGCACATAAAATACTACAATTACTCTACCTGACACCCCGAAACCCTATACTGCCTAGCAAAACTTTTCGGGGTCTTACAGGTTGAACTCCACAACAGCAATACTATCATATGGTCTTAGACATTGTAATGTTCCTTCATATGTTAATCAATTTCTACTAAGTTGAACTGTTTTCCCCGAGGCATGTATCCCCTACCCTTATTACTACTCATTACTGTTTATTTTCTGTAATATACTATATAGCTGCACAGGTTTTTGTCTGGAGTCTGGTACTAGCCTCATCATTACCTTGCCGGGGTTAGGCCATAAACTTACTAGCAGATGGGGTCAGTTGTGTTGATGCTACACTCTGTGCTATTTTGCATAGATCCAGGTTTTGGATAGTTGCAGCAGTTACGTAGGACCAGGCCTTCAGTCTAGCGAGACGCCAAGGTAGTCTTGCAGATGTCCGCAAGCCCGGCGTCTCCTCTATCCTTTATTTTAGCATGTTACCTCATTGTATTCGAGACAAACATTTATATTTTCTTTCAGATGATAGTATTCAGTATTCTTATTAGTTCGTGAGTATTGTGACAACAGTCTTGGGTAGAGACTTATGTTGAATTTTCCATATTTCTATTCAATTTTCTATAATTTAAGACTTCCACTTATTATTTAATTCTATTGCTTTTATATTATTGATGATAATTGTTAAAAAGGGATGATGTTATTAAGGAGAAGGTAATTAAATTTGGCTTGCCTAGCTCTCATTAGTAGGCGCCATCATGACTATCGAGGGTGGGAAATCCCGGTCATGACACGAACTCGGCCCACCGGCTTCCAAAGACATGTCTCTTCTAACCTCCAGGTCGCTGAGCTAGGAGAAATCTTCCAAAGTAAGTGAGTCAGCACCATCGAAAAAGGAGTTAAAGGGATCGTCTATGCCATGAACCCATTCGTTGGGCTTCTCCTTTCCTGTCTGGGCCTCCTAAAGTATGGACTCGGTGTAAGAGGGTGGAATCTCCATAATTTCTATTACATCGGGCACTTCATTCGAAGGGGAACCGACGTCACTGTGGTCTCGGTCCACGCCTTCATATCAACCTCCTGAGCCTGAGGGAGATCGGATTCAGGAGTCTCTCCCTCGGTTGCCACCTGCCCTCCAAAAAAACATCATTTTGTGGACAATGAAAACATCATCTTCCTCAAACTCGTTCCTAAGCCGAAGAATTGAATCGGATTCCAACATTCGAGAACTGGAGCGTTTCTTGGGCTTACGAGCCACACTTTTCTTTGGCTTCTGCACCTCGAAGCTCGGGGAGCCCGAAGGTTTTCTCTTCCTTTTCTTGCTTTCCTCCACGGCAACTCCAGGCTTCCCAGCAACCGTGGGATCAATGAGTGGGGTCACATACTCGTCCACTTCCGAAGGCCTATGTTCGGCGGTCTTAGGCAAGCCTACAGTAACAAAGGGGAAGAGAAGTCTGTGTAATGGATGGTGGAAATTTGATATTCACCATTCAAAAAGAGGTCTTATCGTGAGAATGAGCCTCCCATAGGACCTTCAAGAGTTCACGCCATGTGCGCTCGAAGTATGACATCTAAGTACATATGCCCTCGATCCAATTATTTAGCCGGGGAATCGCATTCGGAACCCGGGCAAGAGCTACACAACCATAATCATGAATGAGAAAATAGAAATTGAAGAAAATGAATTTTTATGTTCAAAGAGGGATTGCATTTACGAGAAAAATCCCTCTTCTTCGGAAATGGCATGTATCCGGGGGGATAAAGTCCTTGATTTTCACTCGAACGAAGCATCCCTGCCTGGCCCGGAAAAGGGCCTTGCTGCCCAGCGAGTAAGCTTGATTAGTCCTCCTTGTAACAATCGGGGACTGTATAATCGGAGCAGGTGGTTGATCTTGAACCGACGAGACTCGGTCTTGTTCATGAAGTAGCGGAGGCGGATCACGATCCTCTACAATAATGGATGGATATTCCTGAGGCACACCTCGTACCTCTTACAAAACTTCATAACGATAGGATCCACCGATCCTAGTGCAAAAGGGATAAGTATAAACACTTAAGTACCCATCCACGTGGGTAGTAACGGCGTCCTTGGGCCTGAAGACTATTATGTTCTTGCCTTCCCAATTGCAGTCCTAATGAACTATGGGAAGAACATCTTCCATCACGAAATATGTACCTCGAAACCACTTTGCCCCGATCCTATTTGCGAGAAGGTTTCTCGACTTTAAAGTCATCTGCATTTGAGTAGCCCCCGAGAACAAACATTTTTAACGAAGACTTGGCAGCCGGTTCGTTAAAAACCACAGCGGGGGAAGAAGTTTCAAGGACGACCACTTCAGGGGCAACCGCTTCAGCATCAGCGGCCGGTTGAGAAGATGAAGAGGCAACTTGTTGAGGAACTGTTTTCGATATTTTGGCCATTGTCATCTCGGGAATATTTGAAAATTTGGGGAAAGAATGCAATGTTTTGGAAAAATGAGTTTTGAAGATGAAGAACAAAGTACGCATATTTAAAGAAAATCTGGGCAAAATTTGTAAATTACTATGGCAATTGAAGAACAAGGATGATGATATGAAGATTAGAAGAAGGTTTGATGATGGATTTAAAGCTCGAAGGTAGTAATTTAGTCGAAAAGTAGAAAACCAACAAAGGGAGGAAGCTTTTATAGGGAAACAGCCGACGCTTCACATTCGGGGGCAACCTGTTGATGGGCGACACATGCCCGAAGTCAGAACGACGCGACTGATGAGACGTTTCAGCTCCCTTGTCGTAACGTGTGGAGGAAGGAACCGAAGATATTTTTCCATCATTTAGGCAAACCTACTATTTGATAAATGAGGGGACTATCTGTATACAGGTAAAATCGAACCCACTAACCATCCCAATTTTCTAGTGAGCAAATGGTGTAGGGACTTGATCGTGAGAATTCGGAGTCAGAGGGAGGAGCCTCTTGTATTAGAGCTCGGGTAAAACACTGCCCTCGGTGGAATTAGGATCACCTCCCCCGAGTCGGGTTCGAACCTCTAGACCTCAGAGAGCAATACTAGAAAACTTCACACAACTAACAAAGGGTTGTGATGTCCGTGCCCAATCGGATATCACAGCATGAATCTCTGCCCGTATCGGCGGAAAATTAATGATTAGCGAAATGGAATTTTTTTACCTTTCTTAGGATGGTACTTAGGGTAGAACTCCCCACTATATAAAGGGAAGGCTTATTATTTATTAGATACATTGTAACTTGCTTACAAAGGCAATCTATTTGTATTCTCTCTGTTATTTAAAGCTCTTATTTTTGTTAATTTGTTCTTCATAAGTACAAGCCCAGAATCGGAGGCAGGTTCCTCATGAGCTATTAATCGAGCTCGGGATCACTCTTATCATTGGTTTGGCTATTTATCACGTCTTTCATTTGCTTAATATACATCATTAGTCACTTGTATTTAATTAATCCACGTATCCTTAAAATCGCATAAGTTTTTCAGTGATATGTGGTTGGTCAACAGTAGTTTAGGATCCGAAATTTGTAATGTTTTGTTAAACTCTTAACTCTGTCTTTAAAGAAGATTCAATGTTATGTGGTCGGACAACATAATGGATGCATAGTGGAAAGATACAGAGCAGTTTAAACTTGGATTTGTCTAGATTAATTTTTAGAGACTATAGCGAGGCACGGGTGGGAAAGATCCTTAAGAATAACACAAACTAAGTTTATGCGTTAGACAACAGTAGCTATTAGTACCTTGTACTTTATCAGCCCATCTTAAGATGAGTAGTCAAGAGAAATGTTTTTAAAAAGCCGTTTGAAATTTTGAAGAAGATAAAACTGGAAAAAGAGAAGAAATTACTAGAAGTAGCAGGATATCATAGTAGTCAACAAATTGAAAGGGTACAATATTTTGAAGAGCAATATAGTGAACACACATAAGTACTATACTAAACTAAAAATGATCGAAACAATAGAAGATGCAACAAAAGCTCCATCCATCTTCTCCAAGAACTCATCTTATTTATTCCCATATCCTTTATCCTGCTACCATAAGTTAACTCACAAATCTTACTGCACCCTGCAATATTTTGAAACCGCCAACCAAAGAATAATTAGAGAAAAATGAAGAACAAACTCAATGGTGTAATTTCTGGTAAGTTAGAAGCTCAAAGCAGTTTCAATCTTTCTTTTTTAATCATGGATTCAGTCTTTAAACTAGTATACATTTAAAATTAAATTTTGGATTTTAATTTGCCCTTTAAGTTAATCTTACCTTTTTATTACTTGAGATTCATATTAATTTGTACATTTGGACCAAATAGTAATTATGTGAGGCACACTTGTTTATTTGACATGTGAATTACGAGATCGATTGTAGGAGAAAACCGACAGATAAAAGGTCCTACGGATGAAAAAAATGGTGGCAATTTTTTTTTTTTTGAGAGGCGAAGACATTTTAGTGAAAAATGAGAAGAATGAAATGACAAAAATATTCATAATTTTTATGTGCTGCAAGGATTATTTTTGAAAGCGTAAAATTGAAGAGGTTGTTAACTTACATAACTCATGCACTATTACAAAATAAAAAGGTGCGTATTAGATACGTACGTGGAGCAGTCAATGGAAGGGCTAATCTTGTAGGGAAGGTTGACACCACATTTTCCAGGGAGACTACCAGCAAGACTGAAGTTGATGCCCTTGATGCTTGCAGCAGCAGATTTAATACAGTTACAAGCCGTCTGTCGATCAGGAGTGCTGGTAGCTTGGTTGTTGAGGGACTCAATTCCATTGCAGCATGGTGCTGGAATAGCACCACCTTTCGTCACATAGCTAATGCATGGTGTCAAGCTCGAAACAACCTGCCCACAAGAGATGGCAGCGTCTGCATGGGGCGTTAGCATCACAGATACTGCTGCCATGCACACCACCACCAACAATGCTACTTTAGCCATTTTTGACTGAACTAGTTTAATTTGAAGATAACGTGTTGTAAAAGATGTGTTTAATATTTGCAAGTTCTAATTGTGTGTCATAAAGGTTATGAAAGAGCTCCTTTTATATAGGAGTTTTCTAACTAAGAAGTAAGGATTCGAATCCAAGCTAGGCTAGAAATAGTTCATTAGATGTATTCTTAGGTACGGCTGGTAGTTGGGTACAATTCAATGTTTTTTTCTTGATGCTTCCTGACCTGATTGAATTTATGTTGATGTCCAAAATACTTAAGCTTTTGTAGATGTTTCTCTTTCTAAGTGATGTGTTAATAACAATTTAGAGTTTCTTCTGTGACTTTAACTTTCATGTAGCTAGTGACAGGCTGATAGCGGTTAACAATATCAAGACACGTCAACTTTCTAATTTAATGTTTTACGAGGACGTGGCTCTTTCAGCTAACAACTGCAAATGACTTCAATTATGCACCATTATTAATTGATCTTTTGGGAACAACATTTTGATTTTTGAAAAAGAATGAAGGATTATAGTACCAGCGACAATGTTATTAGGTGAATTCGAACAATATAGAACTATTTTCCGAAAATAAATATACGAATTCTGTAAATAAACAGAGAATATTATAAAACCATTATTTTCTATTTTATAGTTAGAACTGCTCAGAAATTCGGACAAAATTCATTAAAAGAAAAACCTATTTAGTTTACCAATTAGAAATAATATCATGTAAAATAATGTACTCTTTGTTCCACTTATGTGTCTTATTTTTTTAGTCCTTTTCAGGAAAAAAATTCATACTTCCTTATTCAGAAATAATTCTACTTTAAAATTCTTACTATATCCTTAATGAAATAATTTATAACCAACTAAATATATATGAATTTTACACTACAAGTTTTAAAACTCTTACTATTTCTTTTTATAACTTTGTGTCCAATCAAACACCACCAATAATTGTTAGGGTCGAAATAACAAGGCATTAACGACGATAAATTGGAAAATAAATGAATATATCAAAAGATATTATAATTAATGTGCTTTGGTAAAATCCAAATAAAGAAAGAAAACCAGGGCAAACCATAACAATGTTTTCCATGGACCTGAATTTTCTTGACAATACTTGATCTGCTTTATATTCATAATCTTCATTACTACTGCTTGTCATGGACAAAAGTCGATGTTAGTTAAAAATTAGAGCCTTGTGCGTTGAAAGTGAGCACATTCTTAAAATAATGGAGCCCTACATTTATAATCTTCATCACTGCGTCTTGCCATCAATAAAAGCAGATCTTGATTAAAAATTGAAGCCTTGTGCATTGAAAGTTAGTGTATTGCAGCCCTGTTCCATTTATCGTTGTCTCTATGTTGATATGTGGTTATGTGACTTACTGGATTGGTTGGATTGGTCTCGTGGATGTTCCAGAGCGAATTGGAACACTTAGTTCAAAGGTTGGAAGCTTAAGTTGTTAGAGTTGATCGGAGTTCGACTTTTGTGTAGAAGACTGAGGAATGGAGTTTTGATGGTTCTGATAGCTTCGTATGGTGATTTTGGACTTAGAAGTATGTCTGGATATTGATTTGGATGTCTGTAGTTTATTTTGGCTTGAATGATGAAAGTTGGAAAGATAAAGGTTGAGTGGTTTGACCGAGAGTTAACTTTGTTGGTACTGGCCTCAGATTTTGAGTCTGGAAATTGGAGCAGGTCCGTTGTGTCACTTATGACTTGTGAATTTGAGGTCAAAGTAAATTGCTTTGATATGAATCGGCTTTGGTTTTAGAAGTAAAAAATTCATTAGTTTCATCAGGCTTAAATTGGGGAACGATTTGTGATTTTGATATGATTTGAGGCTTCGACTAAGTTTGTATCGTATTTTAGGACATGTTGGTGTGTTTGGATACGGTCCTGGGGGTCCTCGGGGGTGATACGGATAGAAATCGATTGAGGTTTCGACTTAGTGAAATATTGTTGGATACTATTTTGGTGTAACTGCACCTGGGAGGTTTTGGCCATATGTGCGAAGCCGTAGAAGCGACCATGTATGTGCAGATGTGAGATTTGGAAAGGATGCATAGGAGCGCAGGTCGGAGGTTATTCAGCAAAAGCGGATGCGCTTTTGTGCAAGAAGGTCCACAAGAGCGTAAATAGGCAAGATGGGGTGGAGTTGTAGAGGCGAAACGTCTCCGCATGTCCGGAGGCTCAAGTGCGATGGAGCAACGGCAGAGTCGGTTCCGCATGTGCGAAGATGGGACTGATGATAACCAGCGGAGACTAGAGAGGTTTGGCAGACTTCAGTCTCCATCCTTCAGCGAGGCAGAGTTGGAGGATGCCTAGGGTTTCTTTGACAGATGTCAAAGGATCCTCGGTACATCGGGTATTCTAGAGACTAGTCGTTCACTACTTTTCAGTTTACTAGAGCTGCATTTACCTGGTAGGAGGCTTATGAGAGGCATATGTCGGTTGGTGCAGCGCCAATTACGTGGTAGGAGTTCTCCGTTCTTTTCTGTCACGACCCAAACCGATGGACCGCAACGAGTGCCTGACTCCTACATGTCAAACACCCCTAAACATGCGTCTAGGATATGAACCTGTATAATATCTACTGCATTACGAAATTGACATACGTGAAGGAAACCTGCCACCAAGACATATGTACGTATACATGCAGAATACAGTAGGCGAGCTGGCAAGGCTACTATAGACAACATCCAAAATTGAAAGCCGACAAGGTCACATACAACCCAACTAGACATATTGTCCACAAATCTCTAATAGAAACATAATTGTACAAAGACGGAACTGAGCCACGTTATATATATATATATATCGTACCAAAATCAAAAGAAGCTCCGGATCAAATGGAGCATGCGAATTCTCGCTGGTCAGGGATCCTAAAAAGGGGGACCGTCAGCTTGCCTACCTGCACATGCAGGCATGAAACGCAGGCCCCGTAAAATTGGGCGTCAGTACGAAAAATGTACCGAGTATGTAAGGCATGAAAATTAGTACGTAATAGACATAGATAAAACATGGAATATAGAAACATGTCTTTAAATCTGAATAACTTTATAAATTCGAAAACGTTTATAACGTTATGCACATCCGTATAAATGTTGTGTCATGCATAGATATGGGTGTACATAACATCATCAAGCCACTGAGGGCATCCTATCATATCGTCTCGGCCACTGTGGGCACATCATCAACATATACCAGCTGATCGAGTGGTGGTGTGTATATAACGCCGTAATTATTTCCCATATCCCATATACATATACATACATATACGCGTATATAACGCCGTCTGAGTCATACTTCAGTCACTGTGGGCAACATCATCATCATATACCAGCTGATCAGTTGGTGGTGTGTATATAACGATGTAACCTTTTTCCCGTATCCCATATAAATATAATATACATATATATGCGTATATAACGTCATCTGGTCATGAGTCAATGCACATGTATAAACGAGTGAAATGCATGAAAAATACATAATAATCTCAATATTCCCTTCTGGATATAACTTTTTTAACTGTGTATTATTCTGAGACTCATGAACTTCAGATAATAATATTTTTCATGGGGAATCAAGAATGTACACCCCTGCTATTTCTATGAGTAGGGTGATTTATGGAGACTATGTATTTGCTCGTTTCTTCAGTATAATTTGAACCATGCTAAAAAAAAAAAAGAAGGAATGACCTTAACATATGTTTCGTGAATTATTCGAATGAGATGAAGCTTCTGTTTTAGTGACCGATGTTAAACGAGATTTCTGCTTCGATATCTTGAAATTTCAATTAAAATGTTGGCTAAAGATTTGGATGAATTGATGAACGAAGATGATTCTGCATTTCTCACGTCTTTGGTTTTAAGTTTGTTTTCACGTTTTTTCGGTTCAAGGAAGAATGCAAATGCTTTGTTTGATCTTGAATGAAGTGCTTACCCATTCCTAAATGCTCACAAGAGTCTTCATTTAGAGAAGACCTGTAAATTAGTCCTTTAATCCTTGTATGACATATGTAAAGGTGACTAATGAGTCACCTTAAACTAAAGGTGGGGTGGGGTGGGGTGGGGGCACGTTTCTTGGAGGGTGTGATTTTGTAAATTTTTATCCACTTAGTAGTTAACTAGGTAATGTTTTGTTACCCGATAATTAATGCATTATCCGTATAATTTGAAAATTACCATTAATTACTAAAAATTCTACTTATTTTTAATATATATTTATATATATATATATATATATATATATATATATATATATATATATATATATATATATATATATATATATATATTATCACAACCATATGGTACATTTTATGGTGCTGGGCCATGATTATCGGGTTGAATCGCTCGACCCGTACTTTTTTTCAGATTGGCCATTTTCGACGAAACTCATTTTCTTTAATCTGTGTACCCCTTTATCCTTTATAATACTTATTGATCACTTGTTATAAATAGTGTTAGCATGTTAACGTCAAGATGATCTCATCTCCGAGTCTACGTAGACTAATTGAAAATAAAATTTTAACATACGAAAACGCGAGATGTAACATCCTTCCCCACTTAGAAACATTTGTCCTCGAATGTTCAACTCCTTGTGATCCATATAACTTTGGAAGGGTCGCCTTTGTAATAACACTATTACCAACTCTCCATGTAGATGCTTAATAATCCAACGCCATATCAGACACTTTAAACAACTCAATAAGCCACTCCAAGCCAGCTCGACCCGCATTCTTCCAAAATTCTACCGGGATTTCATCTAGTACCGTCGCTCTACCCTTGCTCATCTTACGCATCGCACTCTCCACCTATTCTTCCTTAATACGCCTACAATACCCAAAATCACAGTGACTCTCGGGGTGCTCCAACTCACCTAACATGATGCTTCTATTCCCCTCCCCGTTCAAGAATTTATGGAAGTATGTTTGCCATCTTCGTCTAATGTCTGCCTCGTCCATCAATATTTTGCCATCCTCATCTTTGATGAACTTCACTTGGTCCAAGCCTCGGCCTTTTATTTCTCACTTTTGCCAACCGATATAGCTTTTTGTCCACGCCCTTGTCCCTAAGTTCCCCGTACAGGCGTCCAAATGCCGAAGTCTTGGCTACCGTAACTGCTAACTTTGCCTCTTTCTTTGCCTTGTTATAACACTCCCGATGTGTCCTTTTATCCTTCTCGTCTATACTCTCCTCAAGCTTCAAATAAGTCGCTTCCTTAGCGTCCACCTTACTTTGGACCTTTCCATTCCACCACTAGTCCTCTTTATGACACCAGAATAACCCTTCATGATCCCTAAAATATCTCTAGCAACTTCCCTAATGCAATCTTCTGTCTTGGTCCACATCTTAGTCGGGTTCCCCTACTCCTCCATGACTTCATATCAAAAAACCTCTCCTCCAACTCCTGAGCTTTGTCCTTAGTCAAGTTACCTCTCTTGATCCTACGTTGCGCCTGCACAACGCCTTCTTCCTCCTACTCCTCTTGATCTCCCAGTTTATAATCGGAAGCCTATGCTGGGGAATATAAATAATAATTTTTTTATAGTAAAGGGTATATTTTTTTTTCCATAAAGTATTTTATTACTCCATTTAATGCCTTCTCAGTAAAAGAATTTAGCCTCTTACTGAAGAAGGCAAAATGTGAAGGCCCTCGGTTGAAAGTTCATGAAATCTTCTTGGTATGATCGGTCTCCATTTTTCTATGGAATTCAGAAACTATTGTTCAGCTTCATCGTTTCATTTTTTCTTGTTTGGGCTTCACATTTTTTTCTTCCTTTAAATTCCTCAATTTGAGATCTATGTTGTTTCTGTTTCTATTTTTATTTTTCTCACTTCTGGTGATATTTCTGCTTTATTTTCAAAATGAGCCCGGTTGTTGCTAATAGGAATTTTGCAGGTGTCTTAAATTTTTCTCCCACTAGTCTTTACATGTGCACGTGGTTTTGTTCATATGCATATGACAACTGAAATTCTTTTTTCTTACTTTTCTCTTTTGAAGGTGTTCACTACTTCAAGGTGATTATTTCAGTTAAAAAATTATATTACAATTTTAATTAGTTGAGCGGCGATTGAGGGGAAGCTGATTGATGAACGTAGGTGAAGAGATTGATCTTTTTGGCTTAAATATGACATCAATTCATTGTGTAGCATTTGATTTGAGTGTTGGCGGAAGAACTCAAATGAATGTCGGATTTGTGCTTATACCTCATTTTTCATGTGATTACTGTTTATTTCCAATTCGATTCATTTGAGAATAATATTTCCCTCATTTGTTCATAAACATGATTGGTTATGATCTTTTATTTTACAATTTAAATTTACTCCCTTTTTTGTGATGAAAAATATGTTTTACCATGTTGACTTGGGAACAAGCTTATTGAACTATTTTCTCCATTATAGTTGGCAGTTAGGTGAGGAATTGAGAGAACTTAAAATTGTTTGTTGTTTCAAGAGTCAGAAGATATATGACAAAGTGCCCATTTCAGGAACCATGATTGACATGCTTTTCTTAATTTGGTTGTAGCATATGAATACTGAATAAAAGTGCACTCAAAGGTAATATTCTCCCCGTCATCTCCGTCAACACTACTCAGTAAAACCTTATTCATTAGTAGGTTAATGAATTTCTATTCGGAATTATGATTTTTTTTTGCTTTAAAGGCACTAGATTTATTATTAAGCAGTAAAAGCTAGGGATGATGGTTATTACAGTGCCGGAGTGGTCTAAACGAAACAGTCACAAGCCACGAGATCAAAATAGCAAAGTCGATGCTGTGACTAAATTGGGGTCGTCGGTTGGTGACGATGAATTCAGCTAGGAACAGTCGTGCAGCTTATAAAATCTGTAGTGGAAGAAGGCCACGCCGAAACAAACACAACATATTTGACTTGGGATTGGAAAAATAAGTATATAGACAACTTGAAACCTGGGAAGTTTCCTCGGATCCTAAAGAGTCGAGAGCTCTGTGCACGTAGGCGACCAGGTTTGGCTTGTCCAAAGGTGCTCTATACAGAAGAACATTCAATGGCCCACTCACCATATGCTTGGGGTCGGGGGACACAAAATACGTCATGAGAGAAGTTCACGAAGGCACCTGCAGAAACCATTCAGGGGTAGAGTCTTTGGTTTCATAATATAATGATGGCCGACTATTACTAGATTGAGATGGAAAAATTTGCTAGGGACATTTTACGAAGATGCGACGGCTGCGAGAGGCATGCTTCGATGATTCATCAGCCTGGAGAACTACTACACTCGGTCTTGTCACCTTGGCCATTCATGAATTGGGGAATGGACATTGTCAGTCCCCTGCTAGGAGCAACTGGTAAGGCTCAATTTATATTATTTATGATTCACTATTTTCTATATGGGTCGAAGCTCAAGTGTTCGAGAAAGTCTAGACCACATAATTTTCCGATTAGGAAAACCAGTCAAGATCATGTGTGATAACGGGAAGCAGTTCATGGGTGACAAGGTAAGCAAGTTCTTCGAAGATCACAAGATCAAAAAGATTCTATGTACACCCGATCACCATAGTGGGAATGGACTGGCAAAATCTACAAACAAGCCCATACTTCAAAACCTGAAAAGAAGGTTAACTGATGCCAAAGGGAAATAGAAGGAAATTGTGCCTGAAGTCTTGTGGGCGATACAACCTCGAAATCTAGAGCATGTTTGGCCAGGCTTCTGTGAGGCCAAAAGTACTTTTTTCTCGAAAAAAGTACTTTTTAAAAAAGTTTAAGTTGTTTGGTCAATACAGAGAAGTACTTTTGGCCAGTAGCAGAAGCAATTTTTCTGCTTTTGGGAACAAGTATAAAATTCTAGCTTCTTCCAAGAAGCAGAAGCAAAAGCAGAAGTGGAAAATTAATTTATTCAAGACAAAACTATCCTCACCCTAAATTTATATTTTTCAAATTATCCCTTGCTAATTTAAGTTTTTTCTTTTCATTTTTGCTTCTAGTTTTTATAATTTTTTTAAAATTAAAGATATCATATACATGAATCATATTGTAACTTTTCAAAATTTTTATTGAATTTTCTTGTTTTTGATTTTTTTGTGTAATGTCTTCTAACTTTCAAAATTATCTTCTTCTTTTTTCACACTAAAGCAAATCATCGACATCCTTATTTGGATTATGAAATCCCTTCCTACAATTAATCATTTATAATTTCTTCTGTTATATGCTATTAAATCCCGACTATTTAAAATAGTTTTCAAATCTAATTTGCAAAAATTACCTAGAATAGGTAATAAATTTATAATTGCATCACATATTCTATATTCTATCTATATATTATTAAAAGAATCAGAAAATGCATCACACATTAAGCCAAGTAGCATCCTAACAATAGGCCACTTGATAATTTAGGACAAAGTTAGAAAGGTTAGGTAATACTAATTAGTTTTTTTTTAAAATTTATATTTTAAAAAAAATTAAATTATACATTATGTGTTGTTAGTAATTAGTTACTCTTTTTGAATTTGAATTTAAACATACTTAACTATTATTTTACAAAAAAAGTTATTTTTACATAGTTAAAATAATTTCTATTATACGCTCAATACTATCTTTCAAGTTTGACACTCAGAATCATCTAGTTACAATTACCATGGCTATACATAATTTCATCCAACGACAATCTTCTACCGATATGGAATTCAACTGTTATACTAATGAAGACATTACTGCAGATATTGAGGAAGGAGATGGGCCTTTCGATATTCCTTTAGAAATGCAAGGCAAGGATTCTACTAATATGGAGGAGTTGTGTGATAGACTTAGAGATGAAATTGTTGAGAAATATTATCATGTGTGAGTGACTTTACTTATTATTTTATGGTAGATTATCAATATATAATACTTTGTGGAATAGACTTCTAGTTCATACTGAATGATGCATTTTGATGATTCAAATCATTAAGTAACAATAAGTAATTCTACTAGATAATAATATATTCTTTGGTATAACTATATATGTAAAATTGATTTAAATCTTTAATATGCTTGTGTTACTTTATGTTTTATATTTTATTTGGTTAAAATAAAAATTAATAAAAGTCTCTTACGATAAATATTTGAGTTTATTTTTCTCTTTAAAAGAATTATAAGACCTTGGTACTATCGTTTTTGGTAATTTGACACTCAAAAGTACTTTTTAGAATGATTGGCTTAATACAATTAGTTTAACAAATATTGTAAAAGTACTTCTTAAATGAATTGGCCAAACACAAACTGTCTTTTTCCTAAAGTACTTTTGAAAGAAGTACTTCTGAAAATAAGTTATTTTCAAAATAAGCAGATTTGGCAGCTTGGCCAAACAGGCTCCTAGTACCGGGGACACCCCATTTTCTTTGGTCTACGATGCCGAAGCACTAATATCAGTCAAAGTGAGAGATCCGAGCCTCAGGTTCCGATATGCGACCGATGAATCAAATGGTGAAGTCATGAACACGATCCTAGAGCTATTGGAGAGAGGTACGAGGCCGCCCTAGTCCGGTTAGTCGCCCAGAAGCAGCGCATAGAAAGGTGCTACAACTGAAGAGATAACCTCCAACACTTAAATATCGGAGACCTGGTTTTATGAAAAGTAACACTGCACACCAGGAACCCAAACAAAAGAAAGCTGGGACCGAATTGTCAAGGACCATATCGAGTCGTCGGGATTACCGATGAAGGTTCATACAAACGCGAAGCAGGAAATAGTGCGTAACTACCGAATAATTGTAACGTGACACACTTAAAGTAGTACTACTGCTAAAGTAAGACCTCATTCACCTTTTTATAACACTATAAACTGGAGTAACACTTGGAGTCAAAACCCAAAGGGGAGTGTGACTATTAGGTCTAAAATCACACGTTTTACTCTTTTTCCCTTGAACCAATTTTGTCCCAAATGGGCTTTCTATCAAGATTTTTAATGAGGCAACAATAAATCATGCTACCTTAGAACTGAAGAATAGTTTTAAATCTGAGTTAATGGTCGCATCAACAGTATCCGAGCCTTCTCAAGATCGACTCGAATACTGCGGTCCATCACCCTTAGTTTGGACTTATTAGTAAGATAAGAAGGGAAATTTGTAATTAAATAGCTTAGGACCGGTGGTTAAGATTTGTAGTAAAGGCCAAACTATCAAATTAACCATGCCCGCTTACCCACCATAGCCGTTATCGAAGATTTTATGTGCTTTCAATTATGTACTTTATACATAGAAATCAAAGAAAGTTCCCTCCTTTCTATTACATATTTTTGCCTTTTAAAGCATCAAGCCTAAGGGCTATCCCTATTCGGGGACTATCAAACCCAAGGGCTACCCCCACATAAGCCTAAGGGTTATTCCTATTCGGGGACTATCTTGGGCTACTCCCGTTTGGGGATTGTTCTCCAAAACAAACCCGGACCTCTCATTCTATCAAATCTTGGAGGAACAAAGCCTATTAGGTAGATTCTAAACCCAATAAGTCTACGGATAAGGTAAAAAATGGCTCAAAGTCATTCAAAGCCCATTACCAAAACATAAGGCCTTTAATAAGAATTGAAAACCTGCTACAAAGTTATCCTTAGCAAAAGCATCGTCTAAGAATACTTAAGAATTTTTGAAAACTCCTGGTCACTCCGAGTTTTCAAAGTTTCGAGCAGATAAAAGGTTACATCGAGCTCAGGTTCTATTTAAACCTTTGAAAAATAAATAACTTGTTATTACATTAGATCTTATGCTAAGGCATTAGATATATTTGTGAAAATGAAATAATGAAAGGATACTGAAATAGTTGAAATTGCCAAAGGGGAAAATTTTATATATTCCAGAATATCTTTACATAGGTCCAACAAAAACGGCCTCCAAATAAACAAAAAGTATGTATGTAAAACTAGAAAATCCTAATGCATTCATGCATGATCTTCATCGGAGCCCAATTCATTACCAGAACCATTTGCGCCTTTGGAGTCTTCAGAACCCTCGAAGCCCTCCTCACCTTCGGGTTCAGCTAATCATCTGGCCTCAAACTCAAGTCTTTGTGCTTCCTCGATCTCGATAGATAGATTGAAGCCTCGAGCATGAATCTCTTTGAGGGTCTCCCTTCGAGACAGCTACCTCAAGTATTCGACAGTGGTCTTCAGGCGGGCCTTGGATGCCTCAACATTGGCCTTGTATTGAGCCATCATCTCCTCGGCATTGGCGGAAGTCATCTCAATCTAGGCCTTCATTACTTTGAGCTTGTGACGACCCGACCATCGTCTCATGAGTTAACACTTAACTTCCCCCATTTTTTGCTTCTTTATGCTTCATTATCAGTGTCGTGCGTGATCGAGTTGGTTTGGATGGATTTTTGAAGGAAATGAGACACTTAGTCTCTTTAAGAAAAACTTAGTTTGGAAAAGTCAACCGAATATTGACCTATGAGATAGAGGGCTCAGATGCAAATTACAATGATTCAATTAGCTTCGGGGGATGATTTTAGACTTAGGAGTGTGATCGAAAATGATTTTTGAGGTCCGGTGTAGAATTAGGCTTGAATTGGCGAAGTTAGTATTTTGGCGAATTCCGGTTGATAGGTGAGATTTTGATCTGAGGGTCGGAATGGAATTCCGAGAGTTGCCATAGCTTTGTTAAGTGATTTGGGATGTGTCTGTAAAGTTTCAGATCATTCTGACATCATTTGGTTGGGGTTTTGATCGAATGCATGTTTCGGAAGTTTAAGAAAAACTTAGGCTTGAATCCGAATCTGATGTAATTTGAGGATTTTGTCGTTGTTTGAGGCGTTTTGATGATTGGAGCAAGTTTGGATGATGTTTTAGGATGGGTTGGCACTTTTGGTTGAGGTCCCGGGGGCCTCGAGGTGATTTCGGATGGCTATCGGGATGAATTTTAGACTTGTGTTATTGCTGAAAATGTTGGTTTTGGTGTTTCCGCATCTGCGGAATTGGGACCGCAGATGCAGTATCGCAGATGCGGGAAGGAGGTCGCAGGTGCAAAAATGGGCTTGGAGGCTGGTTTTCGCAGATGCGGAGGAGGAGCCGCATATATGGTATCGCAGATGCGGATTTTGGCATGTGGGAATTTCCGCAGAAGCGGATGGTTTTTCGCAGGAGCGGAGTCCGCATATGCGGATAATGACCGCAGAATTGGTCCTGGGCATTTAATGAAACTCCACAGAGGCGGAGGATTTCCGCAGAAGCGGATGTCGCAGAAGCGGAAAGTGCACCGCAGATGCGGTAATGTGCTGGGCAGAAGGGTTTTAAATTCCATTTTTGTTCCGCGAGCTAAGTTATTTTTCCACCATTTTTGAGCATCCTTGAGAGCTTTTGGACGGGAATTGAAGAGGATTTCGACTTGGATTGATTGGAGATGAGTTCTATAACCTAAAAACATGATTTAATTGTAGAATTAACCTATAAATTCATAAAAATTCAAAAAGTGGGAAGAACTAGGGCTTGAGTTTTGATATTTCAAATTGGATTTTGATGGGTCATTTGAGCTCGGATTTGGGAGTTCTTGGTATGTATGGACTCGTGGCGAGATAAGGAATCTGATGATGTAAAGTTTTCTGAATTTTGAGAAGAAGGCCCGGGGATAGGGTTTTGCAAATATCGGGATTTTTAATATTTTTCGATTATTTTTGATTGGGTATTGTTCCTTTGGCATATTATGACATATTCGTTGTGGTTCTGGTCAGATTCAACACGTGTGGAGGCTGATTTGAGGATCAAAGGCGTCGCAAGCTAGAGATTTTGCCGGTTCGAGGTGAGTAATGATTGTAAATGATACACTGAGGGTTTGAAATCCCGTATTTGCATACCGTAGTGCTATATTGAGGTGACTTGCACGCCGGATAACAAGCGTGGGGTAGAGCACCGTTGGGGATTGTGACTTGGTCCGTCCCGATTAATGAATTTACTGCGTATTTGACTGAAATTTACTTGTCATCATCATAATTTGGGCTGATTGCCATATTTGGGCTTCGTGCCAACTGTTTGAACACTTCGGGGATTGTTGTTGATATTTCCTCACTGTTTTGATTTTATACTTGAAATCAGTTATGTATTTTTCACTTTTTTAAGACTCAGCCAAGTTTATATTACTTTAACACTTGAAATGATATTTCTATCAACATTTGAGCTGAGCATTATGTTTTACTGTTGCCCTAGTGGCTTATGTAATTTTGACTGAGTAAGGTCGAGGGCCTGTATTGTGAGGTTACTTTTGGATCGGACTGCACGCCACAACAGTGTTATACTGATACTGATATGAGGTCGAGGGCCTAAACGTGATTTCTTACTACTCAGTTGTAGTTACCCTTATTACTCACTGAGTTGGAGTACTCACTTTTCTCCCCGCACCTCGTGTGAAGATGCAGGTATTTATTCACCCGATAGCAGGTTTTGGCTGATTAGAGGCAGAGCTGTAGGAGTTAGCGAGGTGACTGCCAGCGTTCGCAGCACCATTTTCTCTCTCTGTTGTTCATTATTCTTGTTCAGTGTATCCTTAGACTTGGTAGATGTAATTACACTCTTATTGATGCTCGTGACTTGTGACACCCCGATTTGGGTTATGTTGGGTTGTATTTCCGCTAATTAATATTATTAAATCATATTTAAGTTGTGTAATTATGTTTAACTAATTTAGAAAAGACGAGTTGGGTTAGTTGGCTGGCCTCGTCTTCACGAGAGGCACCATCACGACCAGTGCGGGGTTTGGGGTCGTGACAAGTTGGTATTAGAGCCTAGGTTACTAGGTCTCATGAGTCATGAGCAGGTCTCGCAGATCGGTACAGAGACGTCTGTATTTATCCTCGATAGACTACAGAACCTTTAGGAAAAACTTCGCATTCTTGAATTATTATCGTGCGTCCTTTGATTCATCTAGAAAAGTAACTCTTGAAATTCCTTCCACGCTTTCGTATGCACGCATGAGCGCTCAGTATCAGATGTGCCTTGATGGCTTGTGATTCCCCGATCGAGGGGCGAGATATAATCTATGTGATTTTATGTTGGGCTAGTCTGGAGGACTTGAGGCCGGACCTTTGCCTATGGCTTGAGCACCGAGGTGCTGATTATGTGAGCAAGTGTTTCGAACTTATATGTTCGGTATTGCCCCTATTAGTGGGAGTGATAGCTGGTTAGCTACGTGGTGAGTATGTTAGTGCTGCGAGACGTATGACTTGAAAGTTATGAGGAAGGTCTACTGGATGATAGAAGAACTATTAGGTGTTTGAATTCCATTGTGATTCGAGGTATAGCCCCGAGTTACGGGCGCATGAAGAATCTTTTCATGTTTCCAGTCGAGAGCGAAGTAAATTTTATGTTGCGGTACGAGTTCAGACTCAGGAAGACTAAGTAGCTGTGTAATGTGTATGGCGGTGGAAGGTATACGGAAATGTTTTATTGAGTCGAAGCAGGTGGGTTATCTCCCGCGAAGTGTGCTGAGGTGGCGTGATACTTATGTGTATATTAGAAGATCTCATGTGTAATTGAAGGGTACGTGTTAAAATTTGAAATTTTGGGTCACTTTAGAGAGTTGGCTTAACTGTTGCGGGGATGAATGCGAGATTTGTAGAAGATTTACAAAACTAGATGATTTGTGCTTTCACAACTTATAAATGATTTGAGTTTAATCTCACTATGGTATTGTGGCATCAATAGAGTAAAAGTGTTATGAGTTATTGAGCGTATCTTGATCTATGGCTTCGAGCCAAGTAAGGCAGTCAGTTGTGAGCAGTTGACTGCACGGTTAGGTGCTATGTTGGTTCCAGTTTGGGGCATGCGAGTGAATTAGCTATGGCTAGAGTAAAGGAAAATTTTGACAGGGGTTATATTATGCTTCGTAGGGTATGAGGATTTATGGAATGTCTAGAGTTGTTGTTGGTAAAGAATGCTCAGTGCATAGAGCAAAAATTTGCTTGGTTGTATTGGAATGAGGATTTCATTTTGCGGTATCGGAGTGCCAACGAGGCACGGGTGGTTCTATTTGTTAGGTCAGGTAATTTGTAGTTTGAATAAGAGTGAATGACCTTCGAGAATGGTTCTAATGTGTTCAAGATTCTACAGGAAACAATCGGGCATCTTAAGGTTGTGTAGGTGGTTAGAGACTGTGTTTTCATTGGAAAAGGTCGAGACTTGTGGTATTTTTATGTTAATTATGGGATTCTATGTATCAGTATCTGGAAAGTAAAGGTAACGAATTTAGATTCGCAGGAAGTTCTTCAGAGTAAAGTATTCTGTAATGTGGTGTTTCTAATAACATCTGAGAGAGTATTCAGCGGCTTATGGGTCTTAGACAATGTGGTCTTGTGCTTGGGTCTCGTGTAGTGAGCCTGGGTTGAGGAATTATGGTCTACATCAAGAAGAAATATCAAGTTGCAGATGAACCAGAAGGGAATTTAGATAGAGGGGGTAATTCGGTAGTAGATCAGACCGGTGTGGTAAGGATATGGTTAATTCTTAGTATGCGTTTGAGGTAATGGGTGCTTACAGGCATTTTGCAGCAATACTCTTGGGTTTTGATGGCTTGCTTAGCGTGGTTTAGTTAAAAGGATTCAGTCCTGGCAGTTTAATTTGTGCAAACGGAATTGGGAGAGTTCTTGTTGATTTCTACCGTGGTTGGAGAAGTGCATTTTCTATGAATGTGAGAGGCATGGGATGTGTAGTGATTTTCTTCTAGATAGGATCAATGGAAGCTCTTGACTAGTTAAGTGCGTAGATGTCTGTGGCTCGGAAGGGAGATAAAAGTTTTCATGTTATCCTTGGATGGTCTGGTATATGCGGTATGTTGTGGAGGACCAAGTCTGGCGTGTGATAGGTAATAGTTCAGTTCTGAAAGGAAGTTGATAAAACTCCTAGGCAACGGGTAGCCTCAGATAATCAAGGAAATGATACTGCTAATTGAAAGTGATTTGACGAGAGTATACGTCTCAGAAAAAGGTAATGTGATTAAATTGATGAAACTTCGGTAGTATTGCGGCGCTTTCTTGTTAGATCAACTGCTGATATCCGAGTTTGTTTGATGGCACAGGGGAATTTTAGAATATCTTTCGTGGAATGATTGGGTACTTGAGGTGTGATATGTATTCATACGGCAGAATTTGGGATCAGGTAAGGTGGTTCGTGTGCTATATGGACTTGGAGACTGGGAGTTCTCATGTACAGACTATATTGTGGTTGTGGATCGTGTGTATCAGCACCATTTAGCAGCTATCGGGATTAGGAGGCCCGAGTGGATCTTTCTTTGCTTGGTATGTTAGATTTTGGATATGATATCGGGGTGTAGACTGGCTATCTCAGTGCCGGGTTATTCTGGACTATTGCGCTATGGGCTATGCCAGAAATACCACGAGTTGAGTGGAGAGGTGCATCAGATTATGTTCTAGCAGAGTGGTTTATATTTCAAAGACCCAGCGGACGGCTGGGAAGGATTGCTCTTCTTGATGCGGAGGAGGAGCCGCATCTGCGGTATCGCATATGTTTTGATGACATCGTAGATGTGGAAGAAGCGGATGGTTTTCCGCAGAAGCGGATGGTTTTCCGCAAGAGCGGAGTCCGCATATGCGGATGTTGAACACAGAAGCGGTCCTGGCATTTAATGGAACTTCGCAGAAGCGGAGGATTTCCGCAGAAGCGGATGTCGTAGAAGCGAAAAGTGCACCGCAGATGCGGTAATGTGCTGGGCAGAAGGGCTTTAAATTCAATTTTTGTTCCGCGAGCTAAGTTATTTTTCCACCATTTTTAGCATCCATTAGAGATTTTGGATGGAAATTGAAGAGGGTTTCGACTGAGATTGATTGGAGTTGAGTTCTATGACCTAAAACCATGATTTAAATGTAGAATCAACCTAGAAATTCATGAAAATTTATCAAAAAAGGGGAAGAACTAGGGCTTGAGTTTTGATATTTCAAATTGGATTTTGATGGGTCATTTGAGCTCGTATTTGGGAGTTCTTGGTATGTATGGACTCGTGGCGAGATAAGGAATCCGATGGTGTAAAATTTTCTTAATTTGAGAAGTGGGCCTGGGGCTCGGGTTTTGCAAATTTAAGGATTTTTAATATTTTTCGATTGTTTTCGATTGAGTATTGTTCCTTTGGCATATTTTGACGTATTTGTTATGGTTCTGGTTAGATTCGATGCGCGTGGAGGTTGATTTGAGGAGCAAAGGCGTCGCAAGCTAAAGATTTCGCTAGTTCGAGGTGAGTAATGATTGTAATTGATATACTTAAACCCCCCATTTTCACATCATAGTGCTATATTGAGGTGACTTGCACGCCGGATAGCGAGCGTGGGGTAGAGCACCGTTGGGGATTGTGACTTGGTCCATCCCGATTAATGAATTTACTGCGTATTTGACTGAAATTTGCTTGTCATCATTATAATTTGGGTTGATTTCCATATTTGGGCTTCCTGCCAGCTATTTGAACCCTTTGGGGATTGTTGTTGATATTTCCTCACTGTTTTGATTTTATACTCGAACTCGGTTATGTATTTTCCGCTTTTTTAAGACTCAGCCAAGTTTATATTACTTTAACACTTGAAATGATATTTCTAACAACATTTGGGCTGAGCATTATGTTTTACTGTTGCCCCAGTGGCTTATATGATTTTGACTGAGTAAGGCCGAGAGCCTGTATTGTGAGGATACTCTTGGATCGGGCTGCACACCGCAACAGTGTTATACTGATACTGATATGAGGCCGAGGGCCTAGACTTGATGCTACGAGATGGTTTGATATTGCGCTTGGGCTATAAGGGGCCCCTCCCGGAGTCTGCACACCCCCAGCGAGCGTCGTCGTCGATAAACGGATCGGGTTGTACGCCGTAGCGATATGTGGATCGGGCTGCACGCCGCAGTGGTACTAGTACTGTTCTGTGTGTTTACTTTATTTCATTTGTCTGCCATTACCTGTTGTTTGTGCTACTTCATGTGATATCTACCGGATTGCCTGACATTATCTGTTAATTGAGTGTGATTCCCGAGGGGTAGACTTCTGTGCTTATCTGCACTACTTGCTTTGCATTCATTTGCATAACTGTTGAAAAAGTCATTTTAAAAAAAGAGGTTTTAAACTGAACTAAGGTATTTTTAAAGATTTCACAGCTTCACTATTTTTCTCAAAGGGTTTGCACTGCTCCTATGTAGCATGATGGTTTTCTTTACGTGATTTCTTACTGCTCAGTTGTTATTTACCCTTATTACTCACTGAGTTGGAGTACTCACTTTACTCCCTGGGCCTCATGTGTAGATGCAGGTATTTATTCATCCGATAGCGGGTTTTGGCTGATTGGAGGCAGAGCTCTAGGAGTTAGCGAGGTGACTGCCAGCGTTCGCAGCACCGTTTTCTCTCTCTGTTGTTCATTATTCTTGTTCAATGTATCATTAGAGTTGATAGATGTAATTAAACTCTTATAGATGCTCGTCACTTGTGACACTCTATTTTGGGCTGTGTTGGGTTGGGTTATATTTCCGCTAATTAATATTATTAAGTCATATTTAAGTTGTGTATTCATGTCTAACTATTTTTGAAAAGATGAGTTGAGATAGTTGGACGGCCTCGTCTTCACAAGATGCGCCATCACGTCTAGTGCGGGGTTTTGGGTCGTGACAAAGCTCTTGTCCAAGGCATACCGATCTGCGACGGCCGATCTCAGTTGTACTTGGAGATCTTCACTCAGCTTAGTCCATTTATCAACATTCTCCTGTGCCACCCGGAGTTAAACTTCTGCTGAAGAATGTTTGAGCGGTTTCTTTCTCCAAGGCCATCATATCCATCTTATTGCTCCACCCATTGGCCATGACTTGGATCTCGTCCATCTCCTTTAGAAGCTGGTCGATCTGATCAATATTTTGTGGGACCTGCGAAGTTTGGTCGTTAGCTACTACAGCTAGTTCCTTGTTCCTATCTTCGAAGATCATTACCTTTTCGACCAATTCAGCGTGCTCCCACTACAAGACCGATGCTTCTTTTTGAGTCTGATCTAGCTCTACCTAAAAGTTCTTAATGACCCATTATTGTTTCTCATTAAAGAGATTGTACGAATTCCTCTTCCAGTCTAGCTCCTTGACCTCGAGCTCGAGCTAGTTGATCTCTACCTGGTACCATAAAAAGCTTACATGATGAAGTACCGATGCCTGCAAAAAGGTGAAAGATAAGAGCAATATAAAAACCAAAGTAAAAGTTCAAACGAACATAACAATGGCCAAAAGGGACATAACAATGGCTTACCTGATTCAATGCTTGTTGCGCCTCAATTAAAAGGCACAACAAGTTTACCTCATTCATATTTACCTGATTCTTATAGGTGACAATACATCGGAGATAGCTAGATATACCAGTAGGAGCTGACAAAACCCATACATCCTCTAGGATGGTCAAAATAATCGACCTCTTGCGACCGGGGCCGACACTCAGTGCAGGGAATTGATTGATTAATTTCGGGCTCGAACTGTGACGACCCAGAGGGTCATCACATGTTTTTTTATCCATTATGTGCTCCCGAGGCCTCGAAAACCTCATTTAGGTCTGCCTCAATTTGCGTGCGTAGTCTGGGCGCGTAGCCAGAAAGCTTAAATATGAATTATGTGAGAAAAATGCTAAATTTTGATATTAAAATGTATAAATTTTACTTCGGTCAACTTTTTGGGTAAACAGACCTAGACCTGTGATTTGACTGTCCTGGAGGAAAATATGGGACTTGGGCGTATGCCCGGAATCGAATTCCGAGGTCCTAAGCCTGAGAAATGAATATTTGTGTGAAATGTTTTTCTGGAAATAATTAAGGAAATTGGAAACAAAATGTGATTAGAAGACTATGGTATTGGGCCCGTATTTTGGTTCCGGTGCCCGGTACAAGTCTTATTTATGATTTAAGCGCTTTTTGTAAAAGTTTGGTGGAAAACAGACGTCATTTGACGTGTTTCGGACGTAAAATGGAAATTTGATATTTTATGGAAATTTGAAAGAATTCATGGATTTTGAGGCTTAATTCGATGTGTATGATGTTATTTTGGCGATTTGATCGCACAGATAAGTTTGTAGGATGTTTTTGAGTTAGTGTATGTGATTGGTTAGGAGCCCCGAGGGCTCGGGAGTGTTTTGGAGATGCTTCAGAGTGATTTCGAACTTAGAAAACTAGAAGATTTGCCTCAGCTGTTGCAGACCCCATTTACTCTTCACGATCGCCTCCTGCCTTCCGCGTTTGCGATGCTTCATCTCCCCTTCCTTCGCGTTTGCGTTCTGCTTTACACGTTCGCGTAGGGTAATTTTCCCCTGAGGGTTTAGCCTAATTGTCCTCTTCGCGTTTACATTAGTTCCTTCGCGTTCGCGTAGTCTTGTAAGTCCTTTCATCACGTTCGCGTAGGGTTCCACGCGTTCACGTAGAAAAAATCCTGGACCCTCCAGCCTTTTCTATTCGCATTCACACTCCTCATATCATGAACACGATGGTCTTTCAGGTCTACCCTTAGCGAACGCGGCCCTTCTTCCACAAATGCGAATGACAATTTTTGCCCAGTTATAATTTTAATTTCAGAACAGTGTAGTTACGGGATTTTCATAAACACTCACAAACTTCTTCTTCTCCAAGGTTTTAGGGCGTTTTTGAAGCTGTCTTTCACCAAAACTTCTTGGGTTAGTAAATTTCAACTCGTTTTCTTCATTTTCCATCAATATCTATTGAATTAATAGACCTAAAATATGTAATTTAGGGTAGAAATTGTGGCAAATGGGTAGAGTTAGTGCTTTCTGAAGTTTCTTGATTTAGACCTCGTTTTGGGGTCGAATTTGAAAACAAATTTTATATTCGGGCTCGTGGGTGAATGGGGGATGTGAATTTGGTCCGAATCTCGTGTTTTGACCAAGCGGGCCTGGGGTCAATTTTGGAATTTTGGGAAGAAAGCTTGGAAATCTATAATTAGACATTGGGTTGATTTGTTTAGCATATATTGACATTATGAAGTCATTATTGTATAGATTTGATTGAGTTGGAGCCGAATTCAAGAGGGAAAGCGGTTGTTGTGGATTGATTTGGCTGTGGAAGTTGAGGTAAGTGTTCGGTTTAGTCTTAGCATAAGGGATTAGTAGTTGATTCATATTTGTTATGTGTTTCTTGTGAAGTACGACGTATAGGCATGGTGAAGAATATCTATACGTCAGCGTCGACCATTACCGTGAGTCCCAAATTGACATTCTTGTGTTCTTGAATAATACTATGGATGAAATGGTAAGTAGACTTGTGTTGTTGAGCAAGGCTCAGCTTATTTGTTTTGTGGAAGTTAATTATGAGTTAGAAATAATGTTAATAGAAATGCTAAAATCCGAATTGAGATTAGTTATAGCTGGTTCTCCCTTGCTGGGATGAGTATACTTGTATTGTTGAGTTCCCTTGCCGAGATAGAGTATTTTATGATTGATCCACTACCGAGGTGTGTGATTGTGGTTATGGTAAGTTATGTATATTTGGAACGGGTTGCGCACCGCAACATACACTATAGTGGATCGGGTTTCACGCCGCAATATAAATTGGAATGGATCGGGTTGCACTCCGCAATAGGTATATGTTATACTTATTGGGTCGGGTTGCACGCCGCAACATGTAGAGTTAAACGTATGGATCGGGTTGAATGCCGCAACAACAATACTATCATATGGTCTTAGACATTGTAGTGTTCCTTCATATGTTATTCAATTTCTTCGATGTTGAACTATTTTCCCCGAGTCATGTACCCCCTTCCCTTATAACTGCTCATTACTGTTTATTTTCTGCAATATACTATATAACTGCACAAGTTTTTGTTTGGATTCTGTTACTAGCCTCGTCACTACCTCGCCAAGGTTAGGCCATAAACTTACCAGCAAATGGGGTTAGTTGTGCTGATGCTACACTCTGTGCTGTTTTGCACAGATCTAGGTTTTGGACAGCAGCAGCAGTAGGCCTTCAGTCCAGCGAGACACCGAGGTAGCCTTGCAGGTGTCCGCAGGCCCGTCGTCTCCTTTATCCTTTATTTTAGCCTGTTATCTCATTGTGTTCGAGATAAACAGTTAAATTTTCTTTCAGACGATTGTATTCAGTATTCTTAGTTGTTCGTAAGTATTGTGACACCAGTCTTGGGTAGAGGCTTATATTGAATTTTTCGTATTTCTATTCAGTTCCCTATAATTTAAGACTCCTGCTTATTATTTAATTCCGTTGCTTTTATATTATTGCCGATAATTGTTAAAAAAAGATGATGTTATTAAAGAGAAGGTAATTAAATTTGGCTTACCTAGCTCCCATTAGTAGGTTCCATCACGACTCCCAAGGGTGGAAAATCCGTGTCGTGACACAAACTTGGCCCACCGGCTTCTAAAAGCGTGTCTTTTCGAACCTCCAGGTTGCTGATCTAGGAGAAATCTTCCAAAGTAAATGAGTCAACATCGTCGAAAAAGGAGTGAAAGGGATCATCTATGCCATGAACCCCTTCGTTTGACTTCTCCTTTCCTGTATGGGCCTCCTCAAGCATGGACTCGATGTAAGAGGGTGGAATCCCCATAATTTCTATTACATCGAGCACTTCATTCGGAGGGGAAACGACGACACAGCGGTCTCAGTCCTCGCTTTCATATCAACCTCATAAGCCTGAGGGAGATCGGATTCAGGAATCTCTCCCTCGGTTGCCACCTGCCCTCCAAAAAACATCATTCCGTGGACAATGAAAAAATCATCTTCCTCGGACTCGTTCCTGAGCCGAAGAATTGAATCGGAGTCCGACATTCGAGAACTGGAGCTTTTCTTGGGCTTACGAGTCACTCATTTCTTTGGCTTCTGCACCTCGGAGCCCGGGGAGCCTGAAGGTTTTCTCTTCCTTTTCTTCTTTTCCTCCGCGGCAGCTCCATGCTGCCTAGCAACCGTGGGATCAATGGCGGGGGCACATACTCGTCCACTTCCGAAGGCCTATGTTTGGCGGTCTTAGGCAAACCTACAATAACAAAGGGGAAGAGAAGTCAGTGTAATGGATGGTGGAAACATGACATTCACCATTCAAAAAGAGGTCTTATAGTGACAACGAGCCTCCCATCGGCCCTTCAAGAGTCCACGCCATGTGCGCACGAAGTATGACATCTAGGTACATATGCCCTCGATCCACTTCTTTAGCCGGGGAACCGCATTCGAAACTCGGGCGACAACTACAAAACCATAATCATGAATGAGAAAATAGAGATTGAAGAAAAAGATTTTTTATGTTAAAAGAGGGATTGCATTTACGAGACACATCCCACTTCTTCTAAAATGGCATGTATCCGGGGGGATCAAATCCTCGATTTTCACCCGGGCGAAGCGTCACTGCCTGGCCCGGTCCTGGTCTTCGTCAATACTTGAAAAAAAGGCCTTGTTGCCCAGCGAGTAAGCTTGATTAGTTTTGCTTAGAACAATTGGGGACTGTATAATCGGAGAAGGTGGTTGATCTTGAACCGACGAGACTCGGACTTGTTCATGAAGTAGAGGAGGAGGATCACGATCCTCCACAATGATGGATGGATTTTCCTGAGGCACACCTTGTACCTATTACAGAAACTCCATAACAATAGGATCCACCGATCCCAATGTAAAAGGGATAAGTGTAAACACTTAAGTACGCCTCCACGTGGGTAGTAACGGCGTCCTTGGGCCCGAGGACTATTATGTTCTTGCCTTCCAAATTGCAATCCTTATGAACTATGGGAAGAACATCTTCCATTACGGAATATATACCTCGAAACCAATTTGCCTCGATCCTAATTGCGAGAAGGTTTCTCGACTTTAAAGTCATCTGAAATTGAGCAGCCCCCGAGAACAAATAATTTTAACGAAGACTTGGCAGTCGGCTCGTTAAAAACCATAGCGGGGGAAGAAGTTTGAAGGACGAACACTTCAGGGGCAACCGTTTCAGCGTCAGCAGCCGATTGAGAAGATGAAGAGGCAACTTGTTGAGGAACTGTTTTCGTTGTTTTGGTCATTGTCATCTCGGGAATATTTGAAAATTTGGGGAAAGAATGCAATGTTTTGGAAAAATGAATTTTGAAGATGAAGAACAAAGTACGCATATTTAAAGAAAATCTGGGCAAAATATTGAAATTACTATGGCAATTGAAGAACAAGGATGATGATATGAAGATTAGAAGAAGGTTTGATGATGGATTTAAAGCTCGAAGGTAGTAATTTAGTCGAAAAGTAGAAAACCAACAAAGGGACGAAGCTTTTATAGGGAAACAGCTGACGCTTCGCATTCGGGGGCAACTTGCTGATGGGCGATACATGCACGAAGTGAGAACGACGCGACTGATGGGACGTTTCGACTTCCTCGTCGTAACGTGTGGAGGAAGGAACCAGAGTCATTTTCCGATCATTTCGGCAAACCTACTCTTTGAGAAACGAGGGGACTATCTGTATTTAGGTAAAATCGAACCCACTGAGCATCCTAATTTTTCGGTGAGGCAAATGGAGTAGGGACTTGATTGTGAGTGTTCGGAGTCAGAGGGAGGATCCTCTTGTATCAGAGCTCGAGCAAAACACTGCCCTCGGTGGCATTAGGATCACCTCCCCCGAGTCTGATTCGAACCTCGAGACCTCGGAGAGCAATACTAGACAACTTCACACAATTAACAAGGGGTTGTGATGTCTGTGCCCAATCGGATATCATGGCATGAATCTCGGCCCGTATCGGCAGAAAATTAATGATTAGCGAAATGGAATTTTTTTTACCTTTCTTAGGATTGTACTTAGGATAAACCTCCCCACTATATAAAGGGAAGGCTTATTATTCATCAGACATATTGTAACTTGCTTACCTAGGCAATCTATTTACATTCTCTATGTTATTCAAAGCTCTTATTTTTGTTAATTTGTTCTTCATAAGTACAATCCTATAATCGGAGGCAGGTTCCTCATGAACTATTAATCGAGCTCAGGATCACTCTTATCATTGGTTTGGATATTTATCACGTCTTTCATTTGCTTAATCTATGTCATTAGTTACTTGTATTTAATTAATCCACGCATCCTTAAAACCACATATAAATTCAATTGTTATCAATTTTTAAGGGTAAACACCGATATTCAATAAGTTTTTCAATGATATGTGGTTGGTCAACAGTAGTTTAGGATCCGAAATTTGTAATATTTTGTTAAACTCTTAACTCTGTCTTTAAAGAAGTTTCAATGTTATGTGGTCAGACAAAATAATGGATGCATAGTGGAAAGATTCAAAGCAGTTTAAACTTGGATTTGTCTAGATTAATTTGTAGAGACTATAGCAAGGCACATGTGCGAAAGATCCTCAAGAATAACACAAACTAAGTTTATGCGTTAGACATCAGTAGCTATTAGTACCTTGTACTTTATCAGCCCATCTTATGGTGAGTTGTCAAGAGAAATGTTTTAAAAAGGCCATTTGAAATTTTGAAGAAGATAAAACTGGAAAAAAAGAAGAAATTACTAGAAGTAGCAAGATATCATAGTAGTTAACAAATTGAAAGGGTACAATATTTTGAAGAGCAAGATAGTAAACACACATGAGTACTATACTAAACTAGAAATGATCGAAACATTAGAAGATGCAACAAAAGCTTCATCTATCTTCTCCAAGAACGCATCTTATTTATTCCCATATCCTTCATCCTACTACCATAAGTTAACTCACAAATATTACTGCACCCTGCAACATTTTGAAATCGCCAACCAAAGAATAATTAGAGAAAAATGAAGAACAAACTCAATGGTGAAATTTCTGGTAAGTTGAAGCTCAAAGCATTTTCAATCTTTCTTTTTTAATCATGGATTCAGTCTTTAAACTAGTATACATTTAAAATTAAATTTTGGGTTTTGATTTTCCCTTTAAGTTAATCTTAACTTTTTATTACTTGAGAGTCATATTAATTTGTACATTTGGACTAAATAGTAATTATATGAGGCACACTTGTTTATTTGACATGTGAATTATGAGACTCGATTGTAGGAGAAAACCGACAGATAAAAGGTCCTACGAATGAAAAAAATGGTGACAATTTTTTTTTGGAGTGGCGAAGGCATTTTAGTGAAAACTGAGAAGAATGAAATGACAAAAATATTCGTATTTTTTATGTGCTACCAGGATTATTTTTGAAAGCGTAAAAATGAAGAGTTTGTTAACCTACATCACTCATGTACTATTACAAAATAAAAAGGTGCGTATTAGATACGTACGTGGAGCAGTCAATGGAAGGGCTAATCTTGTAGGGAAGGTTGACACCACATTTGCCAGGGAGACTACTAGCAAGACCGAAGTTGATGCCACTGATGCTTCCAACAGCAGATTTAATACAGTTACAAGCCGTTTGTCGGTCAGGAGTGCTGGTAGCTTGGTTGTTGAGGGACTTAATTCCACTGCAGCATGGTGCTGGAATAGCACCACCTTTCGTCACATAGCTAATACATGGTGTCAAGCTCGAAACAACCTGCCCACAAGAGATGGCAGCGTCAGCCTGTGGCGTTAGCATCACAGCTACTGCTGCCATGCACACCACCACCAACAATGCTACTTTAGCCATTTTTGAATGAGATAGTATAATTTGAAGATAACGTGTTGCAATGGATGTGTTTAATTTTTGCAAGTTCTAATTGGTGTGTCATAAAGGTTATGGAAGAGCTCCATTTATAGAGGAGTTTTCTAACTAAGGAGTAAGGATTCGAATCCAAGCTAGGCTAGAAATAGTTCATTAGGTGTATTCTTAGGTACGGCTGGTAGTTGGATACAATTCAATGCTTTTTTCCTGTTGTTTCCTGATTGAATTTAAGTTGATGTCCAAAATACTTAGCTTTTGTAGATGTTTCTATTTCTAAGTGATGTGTTAATAACAATTAATTCCTTCTTGATTATATAAAAGGACACTTATTATAAACTAAAATAATATTTTTAGAACTCCAACAAGAATTCAACAATATTTTTAAAAAGTAGTACTAACTACACAAGTCTATTCACTTGAAAAAAAAATGGCTCCGCTTCTGACCATAGGTTGAGGTTCGTCCATATGTCACACAAGAATGAGGCGCAGGACAATTTCAATTTTCATCAATGCACCTTCCAAAAAATGCTATTTTCTCCGGTCCAAAATAAGTGATTTTTTGACTTTTTTCTTGTGGTTCAAAATAAGTGATTTTTTCAGATTTTAAGAATGAATTAATTATTTTTTTCTACATTGTCCATGGAGTAAATAGTGTTGGGATATGTGTTAGGAGTGTTTATGTGAGATAATAAAGGTTAATATGGTCTATTTCATTGCTAATTAATGCTAAAAGGTAAATTTCTTAATCTGTATGAAAATAACCAAAAAATCACTTATTTTGGACAGGAGGGAGTAACTAATTGTAGTAATACCTGCTGTCCTTCTGAATAAATCAACTTTCTAATTTAATGTTTTGAGAGGACGTGGCTCTTTCACCTAACAACTGCTAATGAATTCAATTATGCACCATTATTAATTGATCTTTTGGGAACAATATTTTGATTTTTGAATACAAATGTGCATATGTACCCCCC
>MU763144.1:0-10383 GCA_026770625.1 Nicotiana glauca | reverse complement strand
TCACCAAAATCTAATAATAAATTAAAGCGCATAACATGGTTTATAAACTTGATTGATATTTTCTTATAATTATTAACTACTAATCTGAAGTTGCTTTTGTAAGAGATATTGTTAGTTAAGTATTTTACTTTATTTTTCTCTTTTAAATTTTTGAAATTCTATAATTTGATTTTATATACAAGCAAAGACAACAAAGTTTGATTATAACTCTAATGGAGTTAGTAAGAGATTATAACCACTAAAAGTGGTAAAATTTCTATGCCTTGCCATGATCAAAGTTATGTATGATCGTGAGCACAAGAAGTGAAAACCCGTCCCATTAAATTTGCTCCATTCTCATTCCCTTAAGAGAATGTGATAGCAATATGTGATAAGTCTGAAAGAAGACAAAATTATTACGGTGAAGGTATCAATAGATGTGGACTTGGTATTGGACGGAATTATAATCGTCATCATTGTGATAATGAGAATAATAAGGATTCTCAAAATAATCCTTCACTCTGTGAGAGTAATATTTGTCATCGATTTGACATGAGATTTTATAAAGCACATACAAATGATTATGATCCATTCATGATGTGACATCTGATTTATGAATACATATTCATTCTTCAAAGAATATGAACGTGCTAGTGGTAGTGAGTATACTACACTCACCTCTAGAAAGAGGTTTGAGATGATATAAGAAAATAATATCATTATTATGGCATGAATGGTCATTGGTCACATACCTATTGTACGTCAAAATATTTTTGCAATTATGGCATGAATGGTCATTGGTCACGTACCTATTGTACGCCAAAATATTTTTGCAATGTGATTATTAAAGGGTAACAATAATACAAGAAACATATCTTGCATATAATTTTGATCATGACCATAGTGGTATAACTTTATCCTTGAATGAGATATTCACCATATGTATGTTGATGAATATGTGGTAGTACCAAATTAATTGAGAGCTCTAGAAGAGCCAATTATTACTATTTTGGAGAAACACAATTGATTACCAATAAGGCATTGTGTTGTAGTAAGTCTCAAAGAAACTTATTTAGTTTCCAAAGTATACGCGAAAGCGATTGATTATATTGAGACTATAAATAAAAGAAAGATTTAATATCTTCTATTACTATAACTTGTAGCTGGATATATATATGTGAAAATCTACCCGCTTTATTCTCAAGTATGTACTGCACATATAAAAGAATACCACAATGAGGTGGATGTTTATTGATATAAAAACTCATATTGCACACGTCATGGTGTAAATCTGAAGTTTATCAATATTGATAATTTATTCAGTTGGCATAATTGATTTAGCCATATCAATTTATGTATGATGTGCAAAAATAATAGAGAATTCACATGGGTAAATATTAAAAGAACTAGAAAGTTCTTTACGAATTCTCTTATATTGTTTGTTCTCATTAATTAGTAAATCAACTAAAACTGGGATTGAATCCCATGAATGCTGGAAATATCAAAGGTGAATATGGGCTCATTCACCTGCCATGTATACCACATAAGATGCATCTATGAGATGGTTACATGTGCGATTATTATTAACCCGCAACATGGTGTTTGCGAGGTAACTTGCTCAATAATTTAATTTAGAGCATAATTTTCAGATTTGTTATTCAAGATAGTTCATCTTGATAAGTTGGTTTACATCACAGTTGGTTTAGAAAAATAATTTATTGAGTGCCTCCACTTAATAGCTAAACAATTGCTTATGAGAACAAAGTTTTGTATATCAGTTTGATATACGTTATATACGAAAGTATATTATTTTCTCCCCTCATGAATGGTTCAGGATTAGGAACCAAATAATTTTATCTTATTATTATTGATGTGTGGTGTATATTTCGACTAACACTATAGCGCAAAAATATGGATCTTGAAAAGTTGAGGAAGCAAGTTAGTTTTTCTAACATGAGGGGGAGAAAAGATAAACAATTGAGAAAAAGTTACGTGTAATGAATTATCATGTGTACATCTAGATCCTTGAATAAGATAATATGAACTTGAAGTTCATAAAAGATAATTCATCTGCAATATATTGCAAAGCATGCCGGACGCATTTGCTGACCCAAAGAAAGTAACTATATTCTCATTGCAAATGCTCATATTAAGTCCTAGAAGGACAAAGTCTATGGTACACTTAAAGCTTATAGACAATCAGTTTCAAATAAATTTCTTTATAAAGAAGATGAGCAAATGATCAAAATGATCATAATAAAGGAGGCAAGTGATCTAGAAGATCACATGACATAACACTTCATAAAATCTCATGAGAGATTCAGGTACCTGAATATATGAATGAAGAGATCTTTGTGTTATGTCTTTATGAAAAATAAGAAGGTTGAAACTGATATAAAATGTTCGTCGACGAAATCTATGATAGATTTGTTTAATTGATCCATGTACGACACATACAATATTCAAAGAGAAGAAATATTTCTCTCATTTAAGTATGTATAAGACAGATATTACTACAATTTTTGGTAGTAGTAATCTAATTGAAGGTTCTGAAAGAGCTACTATAACTCAACCTAAAGGAACAATACTTAACATAGAGAATGCAATGTTCTCCTCCAAGTCCAAGAGGAACTTGTTGAGTTTTAAAGATATCCGTTGAAATAGATATCATATTGAGACAATAAATGAGAATAATCTTGAATATCTCATCATTACCAAGAATGTTTCTGGCCAAAAGAAGGTTATTGAGAAGTTCCCATCTTTATCTTGTGGCATGTATTGGATAAGAATTAGTGCAATTGAGGCACATTCTACAGTAAACCAACATGTTACTAATTCCAATACTTTGTACTTTGGCATGATCGATTGGGACACCATGGATCAATTATAATGAGACGAATTATAGAAAACTCAAATGGTAATTCATTAAAGAATTTAAAGATTCTTTCAAATAATGAATTTTCTTGCACTTCATGTTATCAAGACAAGTTAATTATTAGACCATCACCAACAAAGGTTGGAATTGAGTCCCCTGCATTTTTGGAACGTATACAAGGGGACATTTGTGGACCTATTCACCCACCTAGTAGATCGTTTAGGTATTTTATGGTCTTAATAGACACATCTTCTAGATGGTCTCATGTGTGCCTATTGTCATGTCGCAACCTCGCGTTTGCAAAGTTAATGGCACAAATAATTTGATTACGCAATTTTCCGATAATCCAATTAAGTCTATTAGACTTTATAATGTTACTGAGTTTTCATCCCAAGCATTTAATATTGCTTATCAATTGTGATAAAAATGGAACATCCTGTAGCTCATGTTCACACTCAAAATGGTCTTGCAGAGTCTTTAATTAAACGTCTGCAATTGATAGCAAGACTGTTAGTCATGAAAACAAGACTGCCCACTTCTATTTGGGGTCACGCCATTTTGCATGCAGCAATGCTAGTTCGTCTCGAACCGACAAATCATCATAAATATTTCTTGTTGCAATTATTTTTGGGTCATGAACCTAATATATCCCATGTAAGAATCTTTGGATGCACAGTATACGTACCTGTAGCACCTCCATATCGCACCAAAATGGGTCCGCAAAGAAGTTTAGGAATATATGTTGGGTTTTGAATCGCCCTCTATTATTCACTACCTCGAAACATTGACGGGGGATTTGTCTACTGCACGATTTGCAGACTGTCGATTTCATGAGACACTTTTTCTAGGGGGAGAAGTTGGTGAAACCAAATGGGAAATTTTGTAAAAAAATCCATCATTATCTCATCTTGATCCACATACCTATATTTGTGAAAATGAGGTACAAAGATATAAGGCATGCCTTGTTGCACAAGGATTTTCACAAAGTTCTGGTGTCGATTATAAAGAGATATATTCACCCATTATGGATGCTATAGCATTCTGTTATCTCATTAATTTTGATGTCCATAAAATGCTTGACATGCATTTAATGGATGTGGTTACCGCACCTTTATGGCTCACTTGATAATGAGATATACATAAAAATTTCTGAGGGATTTAAAATGCCTAACGCACATAATTCAAAGTCCTGGGAAATATTTTAATCAAATTACAAATATCTTTGTACGGTCTAAAGTAATCAGGACGAATGTGGTATAATCGTCTTAGTAAGTATTTATTAAAGAAAGGCTATATAAATGATGTCATTTGCCCATGTATTTTTATAAAGAAAACAACATCGGAATTTGTGTACATGCCGTATATGTTGATGACATAAACCTTATTGGAACTCCTATAGAACTCCAAAAGGCAATTGATTATTAAAGGAAGTAATTCGATATGAAATATCTCGGAAAGACAAAATTATGTCTTAGTTTACAAATTGAACATTTGGAAAACGGAACTTTTGTTCATCAATCTGCCTATATAAAAAAGGTATTGAAATAGTTTCACATGGATGGAGCACATCCATTAAGTACTCTGATGGTTGTTCGATCACTTGATGTGAATAAGGATCCATTCCGACCTCAACAAAAGAATGAAGAGCTACTTGGTCCTGAAATACCATATCTTAGTGCAATTGGTGCAAGTGATAATATGGCTGATTTGTTCACAAAATCTCTACCGACGTCAACCTCCAAGAAGCTAGTACATGAGATCGGGATGCGAAGGCTCAAGGATGTGAATTAATGTTCTCATCAGGGGGAGTTAATGCGTTTCACTCTTTTTCCCTTACAAGGTTTTGTCCCATTGGGTTTTCCTTGTAAGGTTTTTAACGAGGCAACCAAAAGGCGTTTTTCTAAACATGTGTACTCTTTTTCCTTCACTAGGATTTTTTCCCATTGGGTTTTATTTTAGTAAGGTTTTAACGAGGCATATTATCTATAGACATCCAAGGGGGAGTGTTGTGATAAATATCACATTATGATGGATGTCTACTCTTCTTCCATGATCTTAATCTCAAATGCCTAATGACATATTCAATGACATATTTTGTATGTTCAATGACATATTCCATGATATATTTTCTTCACTTTGTATGCATATATAAAGGTCTTGTAATAGATAGGAAAATACATGCAATTGAAGAAGAAAATCTCTTCCTTCTCTCTATCTCAATTTCTTGTTCATGTTTTACGAAATTGCTTTTATTTCCTTGTTCCATATTGTTACTTTGAGTTATATTTCATAACAGCACACTCTTGTGGAGGTCAGTTGGTGCTTAAGCACCCAATTTTGATTAATAGATCCACCTCTGGTTAGGTGTTTGTCCTGATTTTCTTACCATATTTAGTTTTTCTATCTCTTGAAGGAAAGGACAACATATTTACCCTAATTTACTTTTTCTTCTTTTATAAGAAAATTATAAATCTCTCATATTTGCCTAGTTCCTTTTCTCGGAGGAAAAAATTTGTACTTCTATAAATTAAGGATCTTTCTTTCTCATTCAACAGCATCCACAATATTGCCATAAGAGGTCTGAGTTTGTTTAGGGGGAGAACTTTTTGGGACAAGTATTATTGTGTCACTTGTGTTTGCCTCTTCGTGAGGTTGTTCTCTCGATATTTTGTAGTATCTTTTATATAGTGGATTGTTCATCTTTATAGGTGGACGTGCGTCAACTAACGAACCACGTTAAATGTTTGTGTCTCTTTTGGTAGATTATCTTTTGTTGTTCAAGATTTGCTTAATTAGCTTTTGTATGACACCTAATTATTTTGATCCTAACATCTGCCCCTGTTAGCATTGGCCTTAATATGATATGCATTTTTTAATAGAAAGCCGCTTGTTGCGCTTTGTGTGCAAATGTGAGGAATAAAGGATTGTTAATTAGTAGCATATAGTAGAGATAGGATTTGAAATTATATTTAATATTATAATTTTTTAAAGTTATTAGGTTCTAAATTATTAACTAATATATATTTAGTGAATTTTTTAGGATAAATATAAAATTTGGACCAAAATTAATTCGGGTGAGCCCGCAATCGAATTCTAACTCTGCCGGTCTGCCCCCGCTTGGCGAGTCCATAGGGGAATGAGAATTTGAGTTTCGAGATTTTAATGAGGGATTTGCTATGTTACATTAGGTTTGGTGACCCTAGGGATAAGGACAATTTACCTACTAAATTTATGTTCTCTATTTTTATTGTGTTATTTTCATAAATAAAATGTCTTGCCCTCGTTTCCTTTATGTTCCTTAATTTGATAAGCAGTAAGTTTCTTAATATAGTTTTCGTGTATTTCACTAGTTTTACTAATTAATTATCCAACGTGGTATATTTGTATTTGTTTTGAAAAGGGAATCTTGAAAATTATTTGAAAATGAAAGGGAGGTTTTTCTAGAAGAAGTAAACTGATATTGGCTACTCTTTCACATAAATTAAACATAGAATGGAATTAAGAAAAATGTCTCTGCTGCTTCTCGGATTATTCTTACTACATTATTTATGACCCGTCGAATTTCGAAGTCAATACTGTGACTCACCCGACCTATGTAAATAACCCGATATAATTATTTTGATTTGGTAATTGAAAAATTCAAATCAACTCGTAACAAAACTTAACCTTGTACCTTTCCCATTAATTTAAGTAATTAAATGAGAAGAAGTATACAACTTATTTTTCTCTTTTAAACTCACGTGACGAATAATACTTAATTGTACTATTACAAGAGTAAGAACACTTTTTTCTGGGGGGGGGGAGGGGGATAACTTTTATGTTTTCTTTCGATGAAAAGTCAAAATACTAAGCGAAGGCCCAAGAACCATTTGAAAAGTTAAACTGGCTGGGAAGTGGGTCGATTTTTCTCATAATTTGTAAAGTTGGCCATTAGTAGGTATTGGGATCGTTATCAACTGAATTTTTTTTTAAGAAATGTTAGCAGCGGAAATAGAGTGGAATTGATGTGAAAACGAGTTAGGGTTTACTGCAAACGAGAGAAAAATGGAACTCCTTTTCTTTCTATCTGAAAATGAATATCATATTACAAGTGTCTATGAATCAGACCACTTTGGTCTACCTATATGGGACCCGGTCTAGTATGTACAAAAGAAAAGGAGCATTTATATCTATACCCGCTTTTTGTGTCACATTTTAACCTGTGCCCGCTTTGCAAAAAAAATTGCTAGCGTACCTGCTTTTTCACATAACTTCAGCACACGGGGCTGAAGTAGCAAAGACAATTACACAAAACTTCAGCATTTTAGTAGCCGGGCCTGAAGTTCAGCTCTAGAGCTGAAGTTTTTGTTTTGTAACTCGTTATAAAATAAAAACTTCAGCTCTAGAGCTGAAGTTTTATTTTATAAGTTTTTGTTTAGTAACTGGCAAACTTCAGCTCTAGAGCTGAAGTTTTCCAGTTATAAAATAAAAACTTCAGCTCTAGAGCTGAAGTTTTATTTTATAAGTTTTTATTTTATAACTGGAAAACTTCAGCTCTAAAGCTGAAGTTTTTTTGCACATAGGGATTTGCCTTCCTTTTTTTGATTTTTCTTTTTCCCTCACCTTTACGTATGCCCTGCAATATCTAGTCTAGTACGCAACAGAGGGTTTGATGAGTTTAATTTTTAGCTGCTAATGTTAATTTTTTTATTGCTCTTCTCCGATTCATAGCTTCAGAAAGCGAAACACTCCAACAAGTGATCTAGAAAGATCCAAATGGGGCTCTAGAGCTGAAGTTTTCAAGTTATAAAATAAAAACTTCAGCTCTAGAGTTGAATTTTTCAAGTTATAAAATAAAAACTTCAGCTCTAGAGCTGAAGTTTTTGTTTTGTAACTGGAAAACTTCAGCTCTAAAGCTGAAGTTTTTTTGCACATAGGGATTTGCCTCCCTTTTTTTGGTTTTTCTTTTTCCCTCACCTTTACGTATGCCCTGCAATATCTAGTCTAGTACACAACAGAGGCTTTGATGAGTTTAATTTTTAGCTGCTAATGTTAATTTTTTTATTGCTCTTCTCCGTTTCATAGCTTCAGAAAGCAAAACACTCCAACAAGTGATCTAGAAAGATCCAAATAGGGAAAATACCCAGAAATTCATTGTCAAGTAGGCAAGTACTAAAGTTTTTTTTCGTGTCAGTTGACAATTAAAACAAATTGGATATCATTCTTGTAAAATCCATCCATGTATCCACCATGTCAGCTTTCATTATCTTTTTCCTGGTAGAATTGGAATATGGATTCGATGGAATCAGGAAGAAGAAAAAAGAAAATGAAGGAGGAGAAGGGGAGGAGAAAGAGAGCTACAGGTTAAAAGGGGGCTTTAGTAGCACCAACAACAGAAGAAGAAGAAGAGGAGGAGAAGGGGAGGAAATAGAAAAAGTGGGTACGGGTGTAAACAGAAAGACAAAGCGGTTACAAGTTAAAAAAGGGGCACCCTATTAGTGCAATTTTTACAAAAGAAAAGAAAGAGAAGTAAAATAATTACAACTTATGTGGGTCTTGCCCAATACAAAGTACTCCCTCCGGTTCATAATAAGTGTCCAATTTACTTTTTGATTTTGGTCCAAAATAAGTGTCTAGTTAGGTAATCAAGAAAAAATTTAATTTATTTTTACTCTTTTACCCTTATGTGCATATCCTTAAAAAAAAATTCTCTCTCATCACATTAACTTACTAAATATGGGTAGTTTAGTCATACTAGGTAATTTTGTATAGGATTTAGTATTTTCTTAATGAGCGTGCTAAAAGTAAATTGAACACTTATTGTGGACCGGAGGAAGTAAACTAATTAATGTGGGCCTAGCCCAATACAAAGTGAACTAACTAATCTGGCGCAATATCAATATTCCCAATACCCCCATTCAAGTTGGTGGGTGGCAAAACCCCCAACTTGGAGAGCAAACCATGATAAGCAGCACCACCCAAAGACTTGGTGAAGATGTCAGCTAGTTGAGTGGAGGAAGATGTGTGAAGCAGTTGAATGAGACCTTCAGCAAGTTTAGTTCTGACCAAATGACAGTCCAACTCAATATGCTTAATCCTCTCGTGGAAAACAGGGTTCTTGGCAATGTGTATAGCAGCATGGCTATCACAGAATATGGGAATAGCAGAAGAACATGAAACACCCAAGTCCAGGAGCAACCTATGCAGCCAAGTAACCTCACTGACAGCCTTGCTCATGGCCCTATATTCAGCTTCAGCAGAGGACATAGACACCACAGGCCGCTTTTTAGACTTCCAACCCACAAGACTACCACCAAAAAGCACACAAAAGCCTGAGACAAATCTCCTAGTATCTGGGCAAGCAGCCCAGTCACTATCACAGAAAGCAACAACAGAAAAGTCAGGAGCATTGTTGAGAAAAATTCCAAACTCAGCAGTACCCTTCAAGTACTTCAACAAATGCAAACCAGCTTCCAAATGAGGCACAAAAGGGGATTGCATAAACTGAGAAAGATGCTGTACAGCAAAACAAACATCTGGCCTGGTGTGGGTGAGGAAGTTCAGCTTCCCAACTAAGGACCTGTACACTTCAGGCTTAGGAAGAGAAACCCCTTCCTTGGCCTTGAGCTTGAGTGGTTGTGGGAGAGGACAAACCACAGGAGTGGCATCAGAACAATGAAACTCAATAAGGAGGTCATGAAGAAACTTTTTTTATTGCAAAACTACCCCAAATCCTTGATTCTAAACTGCTGATGGAGAAAAGATTTAAGGGCAAAAACTTCAGCACTATCATTCCCAGTTAAAATAATATCATCCACATAAACAACTAAGACCACAATAGAATCCCCAGAAACTTTGGTGAAGAGGGAGTAGTCATTGAGAGAATGCTGATAACCTCTAGAAGATAGAGTCTGGGAAAGCTTGGCATACCACTGTCTTGAGGCTTGACTATGGCCATAAAGAGATTTCTGCAACTTGCAAACTAGTTGCCCAGAGGAAGATGCGGAAGGAACAATGTAACCAGGAGGGAGCTTCATAAAGAATGTACCACAATTCTTCGCAACCGGAAGAATACGACCTTGAAATGAGAACAACTTTACCCAGCTATGTTCCGAAAATCCCCAAAACAAATGACTTCGACATTAGCCACTGTTGAATGCTGAAATACGTTGCTACAACCAAAATTGAGGACCTCAGATACCAGTCGGAGGCACATAAACCAAATCGAACATCAAATCTCGAAAGATCTCACAAAAAAAATGAAAAATGACGAGATGAGAAAAAAATTCTCCGATCAAGCTGAAATTCCGGTGATACTCTTCCAGGGTAACATTGGACGATAGAGGACGACCGTATCTACAAAATTTCGGGCTCTAATACCATGTTAGCAGCGGAATAGAGTGGAATCGATGTGAAATTGAGTTAGGGTTTACTGCAAACAAGAGGAAAAATGGAGCTCCTTTTCTTTCTATCTGAAAAACGTTGCCCCAACATCTGCTCCGGAATACCATGATGGGGACACATCACCAACATTCCTTTGAATCTACCCC
>MU763138.1:74856-170300 GCA_026770625.1 Nicotiana glauca | reverse complement strand
TACGGTACCAAGACCGCCTGTGCGTTCCTGATATCGACAGTCTTCGGGAAAGGATCATGGTAGAAGCTCACACATCCAGGTATTCCGTGCACCCAGGTTCTACAAAAATGTATCATGATCTCAAGGAAATTTATTGGTGGAACAACATGAAGAAGGATGTGGCAGAATTTGTGGCAAAATGTCCAAATTGGCAACAGGTAAAAGCCGAACATCAAAGGCCCGCTGGGTTGACACAATGCATAGACATTCCAATGTGGAAGTGGGAGATGATTAACATGGACTTTGTGGTAGGGTTTTCGCGCACTTCGCGCAAGTTCGACTCAATTTGGGTAATCGTGGATCGACTCACAAAATCAGCGCACTTCTTGCCAGTTAAATCTACCGACAGGGCGGAACAATATGCTCAGTTGTATATCAAAGAAATAGTCAGGTTACATGGCACTCCAGTCTCAATCATTTCAGACCGAGGGGCTCATTTCACAACTAACTTTTGGAAGAAGTTTCAGCAGGGTTTGGGTACGCAAGTGAACCTTAGCACAACTTTTCATCCACAAATCGATGGGCAAGTAGAACGGACTATTCAGATGCTTGAGGACATGTTGCGTGCTTGTACTATTGACTTCAAGGGGAGTTGGGATGACCATTTGCCACTCATAGAGTTTGCTTACAACAACAGCTTTCATGCTAGTATTCAAATGGAACCGTTTGAAGCATTGTACGGTAGGAGATGTAGGTCTCCCATCGGGTGGTTCGAGGTTGGAGAAGCGGAATTGATAGGGCCAGATCTCGTGCACCAGGCCATGGAGAAAGTCAAGCTTATTAAAGAAAGGTTGAAAACTGCTCAAAGTCGTCAAAAATCCTACTCGGATGTGCGTCGCAGAGATTTGGAGTTTAAAGAAGATGATTGGATATTCTTGAAAGTTTCCCCTATGAAGGGTATCATGCGATTCGGAAAGAAAAGAAAATTAAGCCCAAGGTATGTCGGGCCATACAAAATTATTTAGAGAGTTGGTCAGGTGGTATACAAGCTCGAGCTGCCGCCCGAGATGTCATTGGTACACCCGGTTTTCCATGTGTCTATGTTAAGGAAGGTGGTAGGGGATCCGTCCTCCATTGTGCCAGTAGAGACTATTGAAGTAAACGAAGGGCTATTATATGAAGAGGTTCCAGTTGCCATTCTTGATAGGCAAGTTCGAAAGCTAAGGAGTAAGGAGATTGCATCTGTAAAAGTATTATGGCGGAACCAGCACGTTGAGGAAGCTATTGGGAAGCCGAGGATGAAATGAAAAAGAAGTATCCACACTTGTTTGAATGATCATGTAAAAACTCTATGCGTTCAGCTCCTTCGAAATCGTATCTGTTGGCTAGATTTATGTAAAACCATCCTCTTTTGGTAATATGGTTGCCTATATGGCCGTTGTTGATATTGTGCCAGTTATACTATGCTTAAAATATGCTTATGTTGTGATGGTATGTTTCTGGGGCTCTCTGACAGGTGGGTAAGGCCTAGATACAAAGGAAACTCTGGCGAATTTTTCAAAAATCTAGTGAGTTAGCTAAATTGGGAGACTGTCAACCAGTTTCGGGTTTTAAAGAGAAGAAGATTGCACTAAGACTGCTAATAAGTGAACCTTGATCCTCATTCGAGGACGAATGATCTTAAGTGGGGGGAGGATGTAAGGCCCCGTGAAATCCCTACTCAAAAACCCGGATCCAATGGTGCCAAGCTAGGATCATGTGTTAGAAATTAGTAAATATGCTTCGCGGCGAGCTTGCTAGCCGCGGCGCGGACCTTTTTGGATTGAATAATGAATTAAAAAGTCAAGAATAAGTTTCCAGAAAAATGCAAGAAATGCGGTCCAGAATGCGGTCGCATAATCGAAATGCGGACCGCATAGTCGTCACATTTTCTCCTTTGAATTTTGTGAGTGTCAGTTCTGCGGTGCACTTTGTGACTGCAGAATGCGAATGCGGACCGCATTATTACCGCAGACTGAGTCAGAACGTATGGTTTTTGGGAGGCATTTTGCGGTCCATTATGTGGACCGCATGTTCATTCTGCGATCGCAGATGCGATCGCATAATTCACTCGGGGCTCCAATTTTCTAATTTTTAACCCGACCTCCCTATCGATATATTCGACATTATGGCTCATTCTAAGCCTATTTTCTGAGATTGTTAGAGAGAGAAAGAGGGTCTTAGAGGTGGAAAGTGTCCCCCATCAAATTCTCCTTAGAATCTTGCTATATCCTTGAAACTAATCAAGTTAAGGCTCCTGAATCTTCATCCCAAGAGGTAAGGCTCCATCACTTCAGCTCATAATTGTATACTTAGCCATATGGGTTCATTAGGGAAAGTAATTCATGGGTATGAGAATGAATCTCTTGCATGCATACCACAATAGAGTATTGGAAAGTAGAAAAAAATTAAAAAGGAGGCAATTGGGGGTACAAATGATAGAAATTCCTCACAAAAAAGGGGCCTACGGTCATAATGCACCTTTAGTGTTTGACGATATGCTCGAACCAAGTTAGAACTTCATTTTCGTCTCTAATTCTCGATTTAATTTATAATTCTTTCTCAATAGATCGAAGCGCTAAGAGTTCCGGAAATTTATAAAAGAGTAAGGAAAAGCTTTATTAAGGTATGTATGGCTAAAACCCCTTTTTATTAGAAATTGAGCTTCGTTGTCATTGCGAAGGTATGGTAAGAGTTAAATTGGCTGGAGTATTGATTGTCGTTATGCATTAATTGAATTGCATATAACTATAAATATTCATGAAGGATGTGCCTCAAGGTGAATAATGCACAAATCTTGATAATTAGAGAATGGTGAAAAATAATTATGTGTTGAATTACTTGGGCTATAAGCCGACATTGAAATAAAGAACTATTCATGCTAGCTATGTGTTCATTTATCTGTGATTTGTAACCAGAATTATCCTTGATATGTGTGGGATAGATATCTGAAGGTGTTGACTTATGAGAATTGAGTAATAACTCCAACGAGGTGACCTAACCGGTCGGGTCGCAATCGGACACCATGCTGCACACATGGTGGTAATGTGCCGATACTGGATTCCGGATAAGGGAAATGAAATATTGATTGTGAGTAATACCTCCAATGAGGTGACCTAGCCGGTCGGGTCGTGACCGGACTTCGCTCGAGATGGCGGTGGTAATAAGAATAGTGGTGAACACGTGACAGAATTGCCCTAATCTGTGTTGTGGAATTTGTATGAAGAATTATATGAATTGTTTCTTTGATTTGCCCGTATTAATTGCTTGTATCTATTTGATAGTTCTTTCTAGTAAAATGGTATTCAGTTATACATACCAGTACAATTCAAAAGTACTGATGTCCCTTTTGCCGGGGGCGCTACATTCGTGTTATGATTGTAGGTGGCTCCAGCGGACAGTGCCGACCGTGTGTAGCGGAGCGTTCTTCTACTCGAAGTCTTGGTGATCCCCTTATTCTTCCATGGGGCTATATGGTGTATCTTTTGTTATTACAGCTTTTCACTTTTGAGGTATAGCCGGGGCCTTGTTGCCGGCATAGTCAAGCTTATCTGTTGTATCTTTAGAGGCTCCAAAGACACTAGTGTGGGTTAGGTACAGGTTTCGGGGAGTCCACTATATGTATATGTTGTAATCCTAAACTTGTGATCTCCTTAAGCCGTAACTCTAATAGAATCTATGAAGCTAGCTTATGAACGGTAAATTTTTATGATATGAAATGAACCAGTAATGTGGTATACACCGTGTATTATCGTTTAAATTAATCAAAGGCATGAGTTTCCGCGTTCATATTGAGTTGGGGTAGAAAGTGTTCGGTATGGCTTGCTCAGTCGGGTTCGCTTGATTGAGTACCGATCGCGCCTCCTGAGGTTGGGGCGTGACAAAAATTATCCAAATCCGAGCTCCCCAACTCAAAATTTGACCAAATGAACAAACCTTCGATATTAAGTATTTTTCCCCAGTTGTTCTGCCTCATTTTGTGCCAATGATCCCGAAACTTGCTTTTGATGCCTCCAATGGATTCTTTGTGAAATTTTATTCAATTTAAGATTTTGATTCACTCCATTTGGCTTTATAATGAATGAGATATGCTGGTTTCAATATTTGAAAATAGTACAGATTTTTAAGTACAAAGTCAGTGGCAATTTCGTAATTAGTCAGAAAAATCTGCTAACATAATTCTTAGTAAAATGACCATAAAATCTTCATACAATATCCAAATATGATGATTTTTTTGATATGAATCCGTAATTACGATACAGGTCTAATGATTCAATAAAGACAGAAATAAAAACTCATTTGTTTAATATAATACAATTTATCCTTGAAGAAACGACGTCAAAACATATGAAAGACGGGCCCAACACTATCCAAATCTATCTGAAACTCACCCGAGCCCCTAGGGACCTCATACGAACATACTCGAGGCCTCAAATCATGTATAATAACATCAAAAAGATGAAACACACCTCAAATCAAACTTAATGAACTTTCGAACTTTCGATTTCTAAAAAGTCGCGCTGAAATATATCAAATCAACTCGGAATGAACTCGATTTTGCACACAAGTCCTAATACATCATACAAAGCTACTCGTACCCCCGAACTACTGAGCGAAGAGCAAATGCAAAATACGACCAGTTGGGCCGTTACATTCTTCCTCGCTTAAACATACGTTCATCCTTGAATGTGACAAGAGTTATTCCTAAGCCGTCAAACCACTGTGTAACCTTAACATGTACTCCCCTCGAGGGTGATCTTACGTCACCCTATTCTATGTAGGCCCGACAATACAACATACTACTGATCATTACTTCAACCTTATCCTGTAAATTACAAAATCCAATTTCCAACATCTGGAATTACCCACTAGACCTGAACCTCACAATCTACACACTGTATAAGTCTAAGCAAGCTGTACTAAGCCATAGCCATAACCCAACATACAATCACAAGATATACCACATAACTCAATTACCCATAGCAAATTCTTTTATCACAATAGCTGCTCAAAACAATCCAATTTCGGTAATAAACCTCAAATCAAACAAAACCTCGTTCTAAAAAATTTGTACACTGCCGATAATGAAAGAAATAAGAAAAACCCATATCCATTCATCAGATCAACAAGTCATGGATCTCCCTCTCATTCGACAAGAACTATAGCGATTTCTAAGCCGACTTCTTATATTATCCTTCTAAATATAAAACAATCAAATCTGATATAACCCCTCCTAGATTTGAAAATATCATTTTATCAAATACCAGCTACTCTACTGACATGCCACACCAATACAACCTTACGCCACAAATCGTGCAATCCGTGCACCAATACACAATTACTCAATGCACTTAAAAATGAATAATGACTCAAATGAGAGAAGCGTCCAGCAAGCTCAACAAGTGCCACCACAACGAAATGCTAAGCACCCATCACGCATAGTCGAACCAAGACACATGAATCTAACACAATGGATCATATCTCAATATAGCCCCTCTGCAATGCGTGACCCATCCAAACACCGGTCCATATGAAATACCTCAAGCTAAAGTGCTCAAAATCAACAACTACACGCAATTCATCATCAAGTACATGAAGTGCATGACCATAACTATGTAAAAGAGAATAAAACAATATACCACAGTGCGGAAAGAACATAATGAAGGCGCAATCAACCATTCAATGCCCCAATAATCGTCTCGCTCGAATTTCGTTGCCAGGACCAAACAGAGCTGCATCATATGTGCATATAACCAACAAATGACCACCCTAGTAGCATAGAAAAGTAACACAAAGCACATATCAGATCACAAATAAGGGCAACTCTAATAAACTTAATAACATCAAATAATGCAAGAGAAACTAATTACAATAAAGAAAGCTATGATCTTTACATTTTCCCCAAAAACTCAACAAATGTCAACGCACGTCCCGCCTTGGGTGTCGAATCCAATCTTACCCGAGCAAAGCCCGAACCAATACAAGCTCACACGAATGAAAACCGACACAATCGAAGTACGATAGCTCAACCAATTCACCAAAACATTCCTCTTGGGTTTTCATAATCAAAGAGTCTAACACACACTAGTTGGGTCCCATATCTTCCGAAATACCCCTCCAAAACTCGCCAAATTATAGTATGTTGTTCTCCTATATTAGGAGAACAAAATTCCAAAAGGAATCAGGAAATAAATATTTCTAACTCATTTTCAATTTATAAAATTTAAGGTCTTGATTTTAAGAAATAAATGGGTTTTTAATTAAAATCATCGATTAAAGCTTAAACTATGGGAATGAATCAAAGGGAAATACTAAGGTTATGGTCTCATGAAGAAAAAGGAAGACAATCCTTCAATTCTCCCAATTCCAAACTTTCAAGATGTGAAAAACTCCAACAACATTAATAGCCAAACATGCCCAGTTGTTACGCCTTGTTTTTTGTGCCAAATGATTCCAAAACTCGGTTTGATGCCTCCAATAGATTCCTCATGAAATTCCAGTCAATCTAAGATTTTGAATCACTCCATTTGTTCTTATAATGAAGGAGATATGTTGATTTCAATATTTGAAAACGGTGCAGATTTGTAAACACGAATTCAGTGGCAATTTCTTAATTAATCTAAAAAATAATCTGGCAACCCAATTATTAGTAAAATGACCATAAATCCCCCATACGATATCGAAACCTGATGATTTTAGTTTCTATGGTTCTAAAACTACAATACAGATATAATGGTTTAGTCGAAACACGAATCAAAGGTCGTTTGCTCAATATGGAAACCTTTTTGTTCAAACTGACGTTGAAACCAAAAACAATCACCATACAACCTACACTTATTGAAAACGTATCAGAATTTAACAAAACTTTGTGGACATGCCCAAAATCATCATAAAAGTTTATCCAAAAGTCATACCTTAGTTTGCTCTTCTAGCTTAAATTTTCTAAAATGATAATAATTCTTCCAAATCAATCCCGAATCACTCGATAATCAAAACCAACCATATACACATGTCATAATACATAAATGAAGTGACTTAAAGTCTCAAATTAACGAATGAACGCTAAATCTTAGAACGACTGGTCTGGTGAAGTTGAAGTTTTGCAGTTGAAGCTTCTTCTACGCATTCGTGAAGAAGGCCACACGTTCGCAAAGGTTTAGTGTGTTTATGAATCACTATCATGAGTAGGGAGCCCTGTTTGAGAAGCAGAGAGGCTGGTTGGAGAACCTCACACGTTTGGTCCACGTGTTCGCGAAGCTTGGGATTGTTTGGTCATCGCGTTCGCGTAAGAGGAATTTTGGCAGCATCATATTTTGTGCTTCGTGAATGTGAGGCACATTCCGTGTTTGAAAATAAGATCACATGGATATAACTTTTTCAAAAATGAGGGTTAGGGTAAATTTTTATAATTGGACTTTGGGAGCATGTATTGAGGCGATTCTTGGAAAGATTTTCAAGGGATTGATGGGTAAGTGAGTTTAACTTGGATTTTGTTAATATACATGAGTATATCATTGTTTCATTATTTAATTAGTATTTTGGGTACATAAATTGTAGAAAATTGAGGATTTGAAGGTCGATTTGTGATCAAAATTAAGTAATTTTTGTATGGTTGGACTCGTAGTTGAATGTATTTTCGGATTTTGTTAATTTTGTCGGATTTCGAGACATGGGCCCCGGGTTGACTTTTTGACTATTGTTAAAGAACTTAATTTTTTCGTATGGAATTAATTCCTATATCTTTAGTTGATTGTATCGAGTTGTTTGTGGCTAAGTTCGAGGTGTTTGAAGGCCGATTCGCGAGGCAAGGTTTTATTGGAGTAGAGATTTGTACGGTTTGAGGTAAGTTACACTTAGAAACTTTGTTCTGAGGGTATGAATCCCCGAATTACGTGTTAGGTGACGCACATTCTAGGTGACACGCATGTCGGCATACATCCTAAAAAGTCATCTTAATTGAATATTATTAGTTAGAGAACTTGACCTGTGATTTATGTTAGAAATCATGTTTAGGCTATGTGCTGGTACTTGACCCACAACAGTCGTTCTTTTGCTGCTGAGTTATTTGTTTAATTTGCAGTTATGTACTGAGTCACATTCATTATTTCATATCATATCTCAGTCTCTGCTATCATTTCTTATTACATATTGTATCATTATTTTGTGCTGATTGGCATGAGTATCGTGAGCTCGACAGACTAGAGAGATTTATGGCTGAGTGAGGTAGAGGGCCAGTTTGTGAGTGATATTGATGGGATCCGGCTGCACGAATAGCGGGTACTATTGACTCATGATGAGATCGGGCTTGCACGCCACAATAGGTATCATGATGGGATCTATGTGCCGCAACATGTTTTATTAGCAGTTGGGCAGGATATGCCCCTCTGGAGTCTGACATACTAGCAGTGAGCGTAGGTACCAAAAATTGCTGAGTGACTAAGTGTGATGAGTGAGAATTGAGAAAGTCATATTTAGTATTTTGAGAGTATGAGTACGTGAGGCTTTCATTATGTTACATCATAGATACATGTACATTGACATGTAGATATAGAGAAGCAATATTCCTCATATCAGTCATACTTGGCATATTTTATATGTATTAAGCTTAACCATTAAAACCTAGAAGCATGCCTACATTCCTTTACTATGTACCAATAGATTATGAATTACTCTAAAATATTATTGTCATATTTCCTATCATTTCTATATTGTTAAATTCCGTACTTGGACTGTATAGGTTGAGCTCGCCAATGCTTTTAGCTCGAGGTTAGTCCTTTTACTTATTGAGTATATTGGATCGATTGTACTCATACTACACTCTACACTTTATGTGTTGATCCAGGTACTTTTTAGCCCGATGATTGCTAGTTTTAGAGCTTTATCTATCAGAGACTTTTGAGGTAGCTTCCTTGGCGTCCCCACAGCTTGATTGTCCTTCTTTTCAGTTACTGTACTGTTCTATCTTTCTAGACATTGTTTAGCAGTCAGACTGTGTCGTTAGTTATATGCTCATTTACTCAGTGACACCCGAATTTTGGGGAATATTGTATTGAGTCGCGATATTTTCTTATCAGTATGTATGAGATTTTACTCTTAAGCTTATTTTATTATGATTTTCAAATTTAAAGATAAATGGTTTATTGTGATTGTTGCTTGTCTAGTATTATGGTAGGTGCCATCACGACATGTGAGATTGGGTCGTGACTGTCGCGCCCCTTTTTCTCACAAAATCGGGTCTCGACACCGTGACAACTCTTTTATTGGGGGTGTTAAAAGAGTGATTGCCATCTAACGGGTTTGAGGTGCGTTGGGGTACCTATTTGCAAATAACTCAGGTTTAACCATTTTACGTCACCAAAGATCGGGTAAAGGCTCAAATTCCCTCGAAGAGAAGGTGTTAGGCACACTTCGAGGTCCACAACTATGGGTCGCGACCGAACACAAATTATATGAATTAGTCAGATAAATAAAGATAGCGAGAAACAAAAAGTTTGGACAGTTATTATACAAAAATCTACCAATAAATAAAATAATTAATTTTAAGACAAGATGGGGGGGGGGGGTCCTATGTTTTTTAGCCTAAAGGATCAACCGTGCAACATAAATAATACTTCGTAACTCTTTCAAGATGGGGTGTTACTCATATTATTCACCGGGCACAGACTATCATCTCTTTCTACCCTATTATTATCTTAAAGTTGTTACCTAAGACGCACTAATTGATTCTAAACCATACATTATGCGTACACTACCCGTCCCATGCCTGTGGTCTATAAGGCATTTAGACCTCTATTTTGGGTGGTTCTAGACTTAACTTAGGTTGCTAAAAATGAGAAAACTAGGTGACACACAAAACAAATTAGACTTCATGTAAAAGCAATTAAGGGCTCAAGTTAGCTTCTATACTTATACAATAAATGCACGCAAATAAATTAAGCGTTTGATAGTTCTGGAATTGAGACACATTAAAGTCATTAAGCCCTATAGACGTAGTTTTTATGTGATCTAGGAATTCAAACATGCAGGCAGTTTCATATGCAAGGTGCCATTTCAGATACAACTTACGAGTGACTACACAATTGCCTACTGATTGTTGGTTATAAGTGATTAAATGTATAGACATGCTATCTAGGTGATTTACACAGCAGTTAGTAGTGATTGCCATGGAAGAAATTCAAAATTACTCAGTTTTATCCTATGGGCATGCTTTCTAATAGTGGCAACGAAATAATATTGAAAGTTTAATATTGGCACTTAAATAGCGAGTGGGATTACTCTATAGGCAGGATTTCTACAATTAGCAATTGAACCGGTTTTAGCTCTTATAGGCATGTCTCCTAAGTGAATAATTATAACAACATCACATTAACCAATTAAACCCCTCTAAGTATGATTCTAAAATGCAAATTTGCAGAACATAAACTAACATAACCCTATGGTCATAGTATCTAATGAATATGCTGTAATGTAAATTGAAATATTGGTCATTTTATTTCCTATAGGCATGATATCTAACAAATATGTAAAAAAAAAAAAAACATGTAGAAACAAAATATGTTAAACGAGTTAAACACTCAAGTCCTATAGGCAAGTTATCTAACACACATAGTAGCATACCATGTTTGAGCAAATTATACATCTATAGGTAGGATTTCTACCTGTTCATGCAAAAAATTAGAATAAACCAAATTTCCCAATTTTACTAAAGCCCAATTATTATACAACATTATTACAAACCCAATGGGTGAAATAAATTACCGAATTACAAAATAGCTATAGTGAGCCTAAGGAGGATCCAAAATATACCCAGCCTGGCTATGCCTTCAATATCATATCCAACATGCTTCAACATAGTCCGGAAATAATTTTCATAGCGATAACCTAGTAGCCAGAGCTAATCAACAGCCCTTTACACAAACCAACTGGTTTATCCAGTTGGTGAAAAAAGGTGCAAAGCTGAGCAATTAGGGAAAGTGGCAAAGAATCTTGGGCCCTAGTGCGTCAGAGTTCCCAAAGCCTTCAAGAACCCAGGGCAGTGGTCACACTATAGAGTTTGATAGAGGAGATTTAGGGGGGAGGGCTTTGGCTTTCATCCAACCCTAGAATTAAACTCACGACAGGAAACAATCAGTGAAAATAATAGTAAAGTAATAAGTTTGGAAAATCATTTGCAAAATTATAAGATAATCACATAATGAACATGAAATAACATATTGGGTAGGGTAACATATGACAAGAGACAAAGAATATAGGATTTCAGAGTTAATAGCTAAGGGCCTTAGGCTAATAAAACAAAGTAATGCAACCAATTTAGAGCTTAAAGGATCAGATTATACCAAACTCGGGATTAAACAATATAATACAAACATGATCAGGTATTATAGAGGGAATTAGTCAAAGAAGATTAGTTACAAAAAGATCACAAGTTATTAGAGGTATAGATTGGTCATGGAAAGGACACATAGAGTGGCAACAATAGTCATAGGAGCATAGAACATTCAGAGCAAAGGTATTAAACAATTTGTGGTAGGCCAATAACATCAATTAACCAGTGGAAGTTCATAATTAGGAAGAGGAACATGGATTAAATCATGTAATCAAAACAACACTAACTAAGCATGCTTTATTCTGTCTAAATTAACTAAGTAAGGTGCAAAGGAATTTCTAGCAATTATAGGCAAAATTAAATAGGAAAAGAGTCTGGAGAACATATTAGATCATGCAATTCAGAGAACATAATAATTAGAATGTAATGAACAATCTGAAAGTTAGAAACTAACCAGTGATTATTCAATAAACAAGAAAAGAAATGCAGTAAGGATCTAGAGTCTCGAATGACTCAAGTTCCAAGGGTTTTAAGAACCCAGGGCAGTGCTCACAACCAACAAAGGCCAAGAAAAGTAAAAATCTGGTAGCCTTGGCTTTCAGCCGGCGAAGATCCAAATAGAACAGAGTAGTAAGCAAATACAGAACAGAAACCTTAATTTTTAGTGAAAAATAGTGATTGAAGTTCTGTCTTGGGGAAGGGGAATGGATTTTTATAGTAGCAAAATTAAACACACAAACAAGGAAAAACAACCTATCAATCTTTAAAAAAAAAAGAATGAATAGCATGCGAAATTGATTCAGAATCAATTTAGGAGAAGTCAAGCAAACTATAGTTTTTTAGGAAAAATAAATATTACTAGAATATACACGAAAATAGTAACATAAGACGAATATAGACATAATAACACTTAAACTCAAAAAATCGAACCAATTTTGTTTCGATCTAAAGAGATCTAAAAACGCTAGTTTTAGGGTAAGTAAGAATCAACAGAAAATACACAGAGATTCGTACCCATAATAGAACAAAAGATGAATATAGACGGAATATCAGAAAAGTCAAGTATTTGAACCGATTTTGGTTCGATCTTAATGATATCTCCTTGCCATGTTTAGGCAAGCACTATAGAAGGTTAACCAGTACTAGGGAGAGGCCATATATGACAAAGAATAACCACAGAATCCCATAGTAGGTGGGATTAGGAGAGATTTTAGGGGGGCGACGACTAGGGTTCCTAGGAGGGAGAAGGGAGTTAAGCAGATGAGGGTGGTGGACGGTGAGAATGAGGTTAGGGTTAGGGGGTTTGGGTAGGTAAAGGGAGTGATTTGATGTGGGCCGGTGATCTCAGAGCTCAACAACCACAATTAGAAGGGAGATGGGTTAGGTTTATTTGGACGGGTCGTTATTGGGTTATGGGTTTGGGTTAATTTTATTTGGGATGAGGTATTTTGGGCTAGTGTATTAGGTTTTGGGCCATTGCTTGGTCCGAAAATAGGTAGAATTTATGCTAATTTTTAAATACCCAGTAGTTAAATAAAAATAATTTATAAAAAGTAATTAATAAATAAGAAAAAATATTATTTTATGCACTAAAATGATTAAAAATAACCACTCAACATTATAAAATTATAAAATTTATTTTTTGGATAAATAATGTAATTATACATGAATATGAGCTATTATTGCAAAAATATACAATTAGCCCTAAAAATACAAATATAATTATATAAAATATAATAAAATATTTAAAAACATTCATGTTGGTGTAAATGAAAAGTTTGGATGATTAAATCATCATAAAAACAATTTGAAGGATAATTAATGGGTATTTATACCATAAAATGCAGAAAGAAATTTATTTAAAACCTTTAAAAATTATTGAAAATTATGAAAAATGCTTGTATAGACTTATAAGCTAAATGACTGTGCATATACTATTTTGAAAGTATATATATATATATATATATATGGAAAAAATTGGGTATCAACAACTGCCCCTCTTTTCCTGGGCACGAGGGAAGAATAGTTGAGTAAAGAAAATAATGAAAAATTTTTACGGAATAGAATGAGGAATGATGTGATTAAAATTGGGGCCGAACCTTGGATCCCGAGTTGCCTACATATCCCCGGTGTAATGGAAGTCCGAGCGTGTGTAGTTCTTGATCCAACGGTGAACGAGCCCGATAAAGAAGTTATAGGAATGACCGTGTGTTTTGGAAAGGGTTCTTTTGGGTAGGACAACTGTATGTGGGAAATCGGTGGCTCGATTTCCCCATCATTGGGTCGCCTCGCGGGCATGCTTCTCGAGGCTCAAAGTCGAGGTCAAGACCCACCCTCGGGAGACATCGGGTATCGGCCTCAGGGGGCATGGCGTGCTAACGACTATAATATGGGAGAGGGGAATTCCCAAGGCACGCGGCCAAATCTGATAAAGCCAACCTGCCCAGAGCCTGTATCAAGGCGTCGCGTCTAGCCGTCCCATCTCCATGCCTTTATAATTAATATATTTTTTGTATTATGATAGGACTTCCCTCATATATAAAGGGGATCCTAACCACTTGTAAACGGGTTGATATTGCTCTGACCATTTTACATAAGATCAATAACATATCTCTCTCTTCCCCTCTAACTTGATCGCTCGAGACTACTGCTTCCATTTATTACTTTCAAACTTGTTCTTCATTTAACGCATATTATTGGCCGTAAAGAGCCTCCATTAATTATCTTCTAACCGTTATCCCTTTCCTATTCACCCCCAATAGCTCGAGCCCGAGCCTAGGCATCGACCTCGAGGCCCCTCATCGGCCAGTCCAAGGCCCGGACAGCAAGCTCCACTGGTTCAGTCATAACCCCGTTTTAGTTTGTATTTCGTCCTTTAACTTCATATATCTAGCCTCAACTGCTATAACATCTAGCATAAAAATAGATCATGTATTTTTAGAGTCCCATCAACAAATTTAATTGTCATTACCATTTTCACGGTAAATAGTGTGGCACCCATCTTGGGACTAAAACTAATAGTGATTATTTTCTTGTTGGTTTCATTACACAATGCAAGTTATCTTTCACACTTTTTTCCTGTCCAAGATCTTCGATTTCAGGTCAAAATATCTGTTTCGGTGAATAGATAGGAAAACAAAAACCTCGAAGATGGCAAAGGGGAGACTCTCCGTCATGATATCCACATGATTACTGGAGGAACCAACGCGCCCCAAGGGCCCGTGTTCAACTGGACAAGAACGTCCATCGCGCAAAAAGGCCTGACCCAAAATCGCGTGCCCGAAGATAACCTCGCTTTTTGTGAGGAAGACATCAACGTCGTGATAGAACCGCCCAATGACGTACTAGTAATCTCTTTTATTTTGAACAATACTAGGATAAAGCACGTGCTTGTGGATCCAGGAAGCTCGACCAACATAATTAGATCAGAGGTAGTAGGACAACTGGGATTGCTTGATCGAGATGCCCTATCCTGTGAGTCCTCCACGACTTCAACATCACCGGTAAAGTAATGAAAGGAGAAATCACCATCCCAATCAACACGTCTAGCGTAATCTAGAGAACCGGGTTTCAAGTCATTGATGGTGACATGAGGTAAAATGCATTACTCAATAGGCCTTGGATACATAGCATGAGGGCAGTACCGTCAACCTTACACCAAGTAGTAAAGTTTCCCACGAAGGACGGCATCACGACCATACATGGACAACAACAGGCAACAAAAGAAATGTTCGCTATCGACCATGAGGCATTGATCCCCACGTGCCTGATCTCTGACGAGGTTAGAAACACACAAACCCCCAAGGGCGATGAAAAATATTTCTTTGGTCCTCGACCATTCCTCGCCCCCAAAGAATCGCACGCGTCTAAATCAACAGTCGAAGAGCTGGAGCAGACAATTTTAATTGAACACCTCCCGGATTGCAAGGTATACTTGGGAACGGGGTTAACCCCCAAAGTCAGGAAAGTGTTCATTCAAATTTCTTAGTAACAACATCGACTGTTTCTCCTTGTCCCACTTAGATATGATGGGAATTCTGCCAGAGATAACCTCCCACAGGTTGAGCGTCGACTCCAAATTCAAACCCATAAAATAGAAGAGAAGACCGCTGTCCGAGATAAAACACGCTTTCATTAGAGTAGAGGTAACGAAAATTCTTAAAATCGGATCCATCAGGGAGGTAAAGTACCCCATGGCTGGACAATGTAGTGGTAGTACCTAAAAAGGGGAACAAGCTAAGAATGTGTGTAGATTATAAAGACTTGAATATGGCATTCCCCAAAGATTCCTTCCCATTGCACAATATTTATCGTCTGATCAATGCTACGGCTGGCCAAGAGACCCTTACCGTTCTAGATGCCTATTCGGGGTATAACCAAATCTAGATGAACCCCGAGGACCCGTAAAAACTTCGTTCATTATGATGTATGGTACCTACTGCTATAACGTAATACCCTTTGAGCTAAAAAATGTAGGGGCGACATACCAGCGCCTAGTTAATAAAATGTTCGAGCGTAAAATAGGAATATTAATGGAGGTATATATTGATGATATGCTAGTTAAGTCCCTCCTTGCAGAGGACCATTGGACTTAATTTGCAGGAAACCTTCAACATCCTTAAAAGTTACAACATGAAGCTCAAGCTCGAGAAGTGCGCCTTCGGAGTGGGTTTGAGCAAATTACTGGGCTTCATGGTTCAAACAAGGGGATCGATATTAACCTAGACAAAATAAAGGCCATCAAAGAAATGACGGTGGCAAATAATGTAAAGGTCGTCCAACGACTAACAGGGCGGATAGCGGCCTTGGGCAGGTTCATATCAAGGTCATCATACAAAAGACATCATTTTTTCTCTTTTTTCAAAAGAAAGAGAAGCTTCGAATGGACTCTAGAATGACAACACGCCTTAGAGGAACTGAAAAGATACCCGACTAGTCAACCTTTGTTGCACATACCAAAAGAGGGTGAAACACTATTCTTGTACCTAGCCATATCCGAAGTAGCAGTAAACGACATACTGGTTCGAGAGAAGTTCCTATTTATTATGTAAGAAGAACCTTGGTGGACGCGGAAGCCTGGTATCCCCGTCTAGAAAAATTGACACTCGTGCTGATAAGCACCTCACGAAAGCTGAAGCCCTATTTTCAATGTCACCGTGTCTGCATTTTGTCAACATATTCACTCCGGAGCGTACTACAAAAACCTGAACTATCGGGCCGATTCGCTAAATGGGCCATCAAACTCGGGGGGTATGATATGGAGTATCAACCTTGAACGGCCATCAAGTCCTAAATTTCGGCGGACTTCGTGGCCGATTTCTCGTCATCCCTCGTGCCCGAGGTAAAGAAGGAACTTCTACTAAAATTAGGCACGTCTTCAGGGGTATGGGCCCTGTTCAAAGACGACTCCACAAACATAAGAGGGTACGGGCTCGGTATAGTCATAAAGCCACTCATAGGTGGCATAATCAGAAAATCCATAAAAACTGCAAAATTGACTAACAATGAAGCCGAGTATGAGGCTATGATTGTAGGTTTAGAATTGGTTAAATGCATGAGAGCCGAGACCGTCGAGGCAAAATGTGATTTGCTCCTCGTAGTAAGCCAGGTGAATGGGAGCTACGAAGCTCGAGAAGACAGGATGCAGAGGTATCTGGATAAAATCCAAATAGTACTGCATCGCCTTAGAGAATGGACATTAGTCCATTTACCCTAAGAGCAGAACAGTAAGGCAGATGCCCTTGGAAATCTAGGATCCTCTATGGAAGAAGAGGACCTACTCCCCGGGGCCATTGTCTAATTGTTTAAATCACGAAGGTCATGCAGAGATTAATTCTACCAGTCTTACATGGGATTTGAGAAATAGCTATATCGATTACTTAAAAGACAGAAAATTGCCCGTAGATCCAAAAGAATAGAGGACCCTGCGAACCAAACAACCTGTTTCTCGCTCAATAAAAATGGGACTCTGTACAGGAAGACTTTCAATGGCCCCATTGAAGTATGTATATGGCCAGGTGACACAAATTATGTAATCTGAGAGATCCACGAAAGTACTTGTGGAAATCATTCAGACGCTGACTCCTTGGTCCGGAAGGTGATCAAAGCGGGCTACTACTGGGACAACGTGGAAAAAGACAATAGAGAGTTCGTCCGAAAATGCAACAAATACCATAGACTCTCTCCCATAATCCACCAAGCCGGCGAGCAACTACAATTTGTTTTGTCACCTTGGCCATTCATGAAATGGGGGATGGACATCGTAGGTCCCTTGCCAATGGCACTAGGTAAGGCTAGATTCATTTTATTTATGACTGACACTTTTTCAAAATGGGTAGAAGCACAAGCCTTCGAGAAAGTAAGAGAAAAGGAACTCATCAATTTCATATGGGATCACATCATATGCCGATTTAGGATCCCATCCGAAATAACATGCGATAACGGGAGGCAATTCATCGGGAGCAAGGTAACACAGTTCCTTCAAGACTTCAAAATCAAGAGAATCCTGTGGACGCCTTACCACCCATGTGCAAACGGCCATGCCAAGTCCCTAAATAAAACTATCATACAAAACTTAAATAAGAAACTAGATAGAGCCAAGGGAAAATGGAGAGAAATGCTACCCGAAGTGCTATGTGCATATTGAATAACTTCAAAATCAAGCACCAGGGAAACACCTTTCTCTCTAGTGTATGGCGACGAGGCTTTGATACCTGTGGAAGTCGGGGACCCGAGTGTCAGATTCTAGCACACCAATGAGGGCTAGAATAATGAGGCCAGGGAAACACCTTTCTCTCTAGTGTATGGCGATGAGGCTTTGATACCTGTGGAAGTCGGGGACCCGAGTGTCAGATTCAAGCAAACCATAAGCATAGAATTGAAAGATATTGTAACGTGAGAACAAATCTCCAATACTCTCAAAACCCAAAATCCTAATGAAGGGAAGCTGGACCAGAACTGGGAAGGAATATACCGTGTCCACGGAATAGTCAGAAAGAGATCTTATAAGCTCGGCATCATGGAGGGCGAGTAGCTTCCGAGCAACTGGAATATATCGATGCTAAAACGGTATTATTGCTAGGGCATCCGATCCAAAAATTCTACAAATACTCATGAACAAATGTTGCACTCTTTTCGTTTGATCGTATTTTGTCCCAGAGAGGGTTTTTATGGCAAGGTTTTTAACGAGGTAACACCTGCATACTGCCTAAGGAGGATCCAACGAGCGTACAATACTTTCTTTTGCAATCAACCCCGAACACCGGAGGGCACCCCATTCAGAGGTCATCAACTCGGAAGAAACAGGGAACGAAAGGCAATTTTTAAACTAAGAAAATGATGTACCAGACCAAAGAGTCGAATGAACCGTGTCTGCATAAGTCGTGGCTCATTATAACAAAACAACATGTACTTATGCCAAGTAATCAAATAATATCTTTCGCCAAAACAACTCGTACTCCAAAGCAAATTCATCATTTTCATAGCAAGGATTCCTCCATCGGGAATGCCCCGAAATACTCGGAGTCTAGCGTTAATAATTCGGCGCCCACATCGCCTGAAGGTTTGAATTCCATACTCATAAGCCCTCAATGAGGTGGCATGGAGATTACGAAGCGTCTCCAAAAAGAGAAATTGTTCCGAACACTCGGAGGCTTGCATCACAGACTCAGACAGCGCATGACCCAAGGGTCGAAAGCTCCAAGGTCGTAAAAGCCTTCAATAAAGTGATTCCCAGTTCACAAGTAATGGTCCCCGATCCTGAGTAAACTCGATGACTATTGCTATTCACTTAAAAACCTGAGATTAGCGGGCAAGCTCGGTCTAGCATGATTGCTTCAATATAACAACATAATTGTAAGACCTTAATAGGCATGGAAAAACTGTAAGACCTCATAAGGCATGTCAAAACTGTAAGACCTCAACAGGTATGGCAAAACTATAAGACATCAACAGGCATGAGAATTTTGTAAGACCTCACTACAGGCATAAAGTCAATCCCAAAGTTTAGGCTATACGTCGCATTTGTAAGATACCCTAAAGGGCATACCGTCGATGTAGACGCCTAAAACTACTACACTCGGAATCAAACGCTATGGCCAAACACAAATAACTACGGTCATAAAACTGCACCAGCCAAATTAATGTGACTCGGAGATGCCCGGCCATCGCTACAAAATCATAGGCTATTACTTCGAATCTACTTCGAAAAGAACCGGTTAAACAGGCTACCCTCTATAGGCAAAAATAGCTTCGACCATGTCAGCTCCAAATTACAAGTGTTCGAGCTACTCAGCCTATGAGCTAAACCTTACGAGGTGCTCGAATATCGCCGCTAACGACTTGAAATCGAGGTTTTTTGCGAACCGATGATGGGTCAAGAAAAATCATTACAAAATTCCTTAATGAGAGGAAAACAACACCTACATATGCCTAAGGGAAAAGCGTAAGCCCCATTGTCGTCAGCCTAATGAGCCTCAGGGCCACACACAAAATCATAAGAGCCACTGCCGCCAGCTAAAATTTTGAAAGCTTGAGGGTTAAAATCAGCTTGAGTCGTAACCCGATTCGGAGACTGATATGCTCAAATTACACTTTAATTAGATAGTGTAAACTGTCAAATATAATAACCCAATAAGGTTAGGGTCGAATCCCACAGGGGATAGGTGTGAAAAGGTTACTAGAGTAGTGTGTTACTTGACTTAAGTCGTAATTCTATTCAGTTAAATGTAACAAAAGTATGATATGATTGTGATTTGGAGAAATAACTAATTGTAATGTTGAGAATGTAAGTAATTTGATTAAATAAACCAAGGTTGTGTCCGCTTCAATGAAGTGTAATGCTATCGGTGTTAATATGATATATTTGTAATGGAAGGTTCTTTTTATATGCAAATGATTTCTAAATGACTACACAATATTTTCCAAAAGTTGAGTAGTATTTCTCTTTATGATTTTTCCAATTATAAAAGAGTTGCAATTAAGAACAATCAATATATGCCAAATAAAACCCAATTATTCCTAAGCGATTCTATTAAACAAAGTTTAAAGACTTGAGTCTTTGATATTTACTTCTACCAAATTCTAACGCACTTTCCCAAGAAAAGGAAGAATTTAATGGCGGTTGGTAATGTTTGCAACCACCAACAATAAATGAAGAATGAGAAGTAAATAAATACCAACCAACCATTATACATATATCAATGTTACACACCCATTAACATAACACCCATTTAAGGTCCACAACCTTAGTATTTAAAGTTAACGACACATACTAAAATACAAAAGGATGAGAATATTTAATGCCATAAAGTTTACAAAGTGTAAGATTCTTCCTTTAAAAGCTTCCAAAAGAGAGGAATATTAAAGACTTGGATTGTAGCTAAAAAACCAGACAAGATGCCCCCACAAAACCCCTATAAATCTATTTATAGTTGGTCAAAACTCTGGACCGGACAAAAATACCCTTTTTGTTCAATTATCCGTCCGGATATATGTCGCATAACGGACATGCGGTCCGCATTCTCTTCATTTCCATCGCATCTTCAAACCCTAGTTTCCAGGCCTTCATCGTATTCAAGTTCTGCAATCCGCATTGTAGATATGCGATCGCATTTCTTATCGCATTTTCCACCATTAGCAATTTTCACAACGAGTTTGCGGCCCATTATGCGGCTCGCAAACCTGCTATGGGATCGCATACTGGACTGCATTTCTTGCACTGGACTTTGGCTAACAAACTATTGGGGTTTGCGATTCCTTTGAGCATTATGCAGTGCACATATTGGATTTGCGGTCTGCATTTCCACATTCGCGATCACATTTTGCTCTTTTCTATTCCTTTTGATTTCATCTCCATGCTCTTAGGTCCTTAAAACTCATACACTGCAAAAACACTAAAATTGCATAAGTATTAAAGATTATTACATTTAAAACAAGCTAAAATCTAAGCAATTTGTATTAAATGTGCCAAAATTCTCCGGCACATCAACACCCCCAAGTTAAACTCTTGCTTCTTCTCAAGCAACTAAAACTACACTATCCTATTCTACACTCCATCTAAACGATATGAAACAATAATGACCGTGGACGGTTTTAGTTGTCAGTACTACAAGCATGCGCTTTCGTTTATTTACCCATTGTGAACCATCATTATTTACAAAGAAACTAATCAACATGTGAAACTTTGTGCCTCGACCAATTTGACAAAATGTTACCCTCAACTGAGTGCACTTGCATTTGACTTGAAAACTCAACTTCTGTCCAACCCACACAATTCATGTGCCCTCACTAGAAAGAAAGTCCCAAACCCACAATATTTACAATTATAACAAAATGGACGAATTCACAAATACACTCACTCTCAAAAAGAGTTTCAAGTGTTACAACATACAATACCATAGGCTTGCCCGTATTTTAATTCATCGCTTTATTCTAAGAACGTTCAGTTGGAGATCCCGTAAGTACTTTTTAAGCTTGTAATGTAGGTTTAGGGAAGGGTCGAATAAGCATTTGGGTAAAAGTGACTACACCCTCCTTGAAAACTACTCATATTTTTCTTTCGTGTTGCTCTTTGCTTCTTTTCAAACCACATAGCCCTCATTAGCTTCTACTTTCCAACATTGAGCCACCTTAACTACCTCTCTAATTAACTTCAAGACTCCATATCTATATATACATACAACTCTTTTTCTTTTCTTTTTCTTCTTCTCTCTTGCAAAATTTGTTTTATATTTTATTTATTTATTTTGCTTTTGGCGCTTGAGTAGTTTCACACCTTGAGGTATACTTTCATACACTCACTACACAACTTTGCCAATTTTCGGCTTGACACCATACCCCCCAACTTAGGCTTTTAGCCTCATTCTCAATGTTCAAGGAGGGACAAGTTCAAAAGAGGGAATTATTTTACAAAAGGGGAAAGGTTTGTAGCGAGGTGGCCAAAGAAAAGGTTAAAGGCTCAAATGCGGTAACTAGTGATAATATCTATAAAATGGGTAGCTTGAAAGGCTAACTAGTTTTCCAAAATCACAAAGAATGCCTAAGTTCATTTCTCCAACCAAATGTAATTATCATTAGCATCGAAAAACCAATTGGGAAAGTTCTAGATGGCACAAGTAGACACAATAATTATTTACGCAAAGACTCACACACATGGAACATGAACTATTTGGCTCAACATAGTTTTTAGCCCTCGAGTCAACACTTGGCACTTCGAAGCTTTCATCATATTACATGTAAACTCTAGGTAGACACAGAGTCAAAGAGCGAGCCTCAAGTTCACACAGTTGATATCTTTTTTTTTAAATATATGGAAGGGTATAGATTAGTTACAGGAACATATGCTTGAAACTGGACAATTACACCAAACCCGGTCAAAAATTTTCATTCTACTGCCCTGGTTCTACTATTACACCCTTGGAAAAGAACCGCGAAGAAAAACCAAGGGGGATTCATTGATAATCACTAAAGGTGAAACATACAACTATCCACTTGTTTTTGGTTTTTTTATATACAAAGATAACTTATGTACTAAAACTGTAGAACACAAATATATACATAATCACAACATATGTATATACACAAGTCTACTTATATAACTGAAAAACATGTACAACAGTTTGATTCACAAAAATTTGTACAAGGCTATCCCATCCCCTACTTAACAGCATGCATTGTCCCTAATGCATAAGAATGGAAAATAGAGTTTAAGGGCTTCCTGAGGCGCACTAAGCTCTATGGGAGTGGGAAGCTGGATGAATGATGGTGGGGTCACCCTCTGATGCTGAAGCTTGGACCGATGAGATCTCGGCCTGAGGAGTGACCACCACTGTTGGAGAAGAGATCTCTGGCTGGCCCAATACTGGAGCTGGGGCTTGTGAGCTACTAGCCTCACCCTCTGATGACTGAGTGGTCGATGGATCTGCTGGGGTGACCATATCTGCTACCGAATGTGCTATCACCTTCTGAATTGCTGCTTGTTCCTCATCCTCAACTGTAGGAACAATAGTCTGCTTACCCTTCTCATGAGGGCCTTCATCCTCCTCGGACCATGATTCCTCATCAGTAGCTCCCTCATCTACCTCCCCACCTTCGGACTCAGCAAAGTGTTCGAAATCCTCCTTAGAAAAAATGTCAATACGTGCAGGGGAAGCTGGAGGTTGGGAAGCCTCGATAGTCTGAGGTGTAGTGTCTTAATGTGGAGAAGTCAAAATCCAATCCAGCCACTGTGGTGTCTGCTTCCTGCTCACCTTCCTTGGGCATGAGGGATGATAGATCCAACTCCAGAGTTTGCATTTTGTGGAGCTCAGTCTTAATCACTGCAACAACAGTACGGAGCTTGGGAAAGTCACCAATCTCACCTCGGTCTATCTTCTCAACCCGCACCTCATGGTGTTTCAAGCGATCTCCATAAGATGTCTGTTGCTGTTTGAGGGCCATCATTGAGGACTGGATAAGAGTCAAGGCCTGCTTGATGAGGGTAAGGAGGTTCTTCAGAAACTAGTCTACCTTAGCATTGGCATGTTGATCTAAGAGACCAAGCCTCGAGAAACCTGGCAGTGTAGCAGAAGGTTGAGTAATGGTGGCCTAAGAGGTGGGTTGTGGAGTGTAAGTGGATGCAATAGTAGCCTGAAGAGACACCGAAGTCTGGGAATCTGAGGGCGCTACAGCAACATGCATTTAAGTCTGAACCTCTGGGGGAGCAACATCTACTACATCATAGATACACGTGATATCAATATCTTGCAGCACTTTCTGCATCTAGTAAGTATGTGACATTGTAGGGACATCCACAGCCTTACAGAGGGCAGTAATCAAGCACGAGACTGGAAGTGATGTAGTTGACTGACTTTCCCGGATCCTTATCTCTTCAAAGATAATAGTACTACATCAATTTTGATTCCCGTCATAATGCATGCAATGACAAGAGCTTTCTCAATGCTTATGCTAGTCTCATTTCTAGACGGTATCAATTAAGAGGTGACAAAGCCAAGCCAGAATCTGCCCTCTCATGTGAGATCTTCCTTGAACATCTTCTGCTGAGGATTAATCCAAGCAGGGGTTCCTTTGGCTATCACTGACAATACCCAACTTACGCTATCCAACTGCATTCATTATCCTGGTTTTCCCATTTGGCGTCATACTCAGCTTCTCCCGGTCTCCAGTTGGGGAAGTAGAACTCATTGATAGTGTCATTGCTACAGAACACCTGCTTCTCCTGAACCTTGACAGTATCATAGAAAACTCTATTGCGCTTGTGGTGAGCAGTCCCGGAGGCACCATAAGATGCATAAAATTCACAGACTATTGTTTCATTGTAATCTTTCGACAACTCAGTGAAGCACTCCCATTTTATAGCTTTTATTTTCTCCAGTATATGAGGGTACTGCTCCTGTAACCCATTCAGGTTGAGTTGTTTTTGGGGAAGGATTTTGCGTTTAGTGAGCCCTTCTCTATATAGCTCCCTAGAGCCTTCGGCCCCAAACTGGATTTTGAAGTCATCTCCTCTTTTCCTTCTTGCCTCAGCTTGTAGGTCAACTGAGGGAAAGGTCTCCTCCTCATCAGACTGGGAGGGACGTGCAACAGTATGGTTCGGTCGTGAACATTTTGCTTCTAGCGCGTGACGACTGGAGGAGGCCCTTTTTTTGGTATAAGCTCAATTTTTCTTGGGAGCCATATTTGCACATAAATGAACTATGAGAAACATGGTAGGCAACAATGAAAAGAAAACAAAAAAACTAAAAAAAATCCAAGTATGTGATAGATTATGCGGTCGCATAACCAATATGTGGACCACAAACTTGTTGCAAACTCTCAGCCTCTTGAAATGATCTAGGTATGCGATGGGTTATGCGATCGCATACTCAATATGTGGTTCGCATAACCATCACATACTTAAATGCTTGGAAAACATAAACACATTATGCGATCGCAAAGTCCACCGCAAAGATGGATCTAAATGGCCGCAAGAAACATGTTACAAAAATGTTGAAACTATCTCAGTATGTAGTGAATTTTGGTCTGCATATCAATTATGCGATCGCAAAGTGGCCACATTTCGTCGTCTTCTTCAGCCACCTAGGGTTCATTTTTTGGCAACAATGCGGGCCGCAAATTGACTATGCGGTCCATAGAAGTCATTGTTCTCAACGTTTGAACTTAATCCTCAACAATGGTGGACATAGTTTCACTACCCAGCACCCTAAACAAAATTACCTATCCAAGAACTCCCTCACATGATGAACAGATACCCAACTACAGAGAGGAAAAATGAACAAAACTAAAGGAAACAAAAAATATGAAACCACAATACAATTTAACCTAAAAATTTACATGGAACAAAGCGGGAAAGGAAGAACATACCAGCGATGGATGAACGACCACACTTGGGAGATGAATTCTCAGGTGTTTGCTTACTTTCTTAGATTTGAGTAGCTGTTTTCCCTTCTAATTTTTTTTCATTTTGTTTCATTTTCATTCTGATAAAAAAAATATAATTTCTTTTGTTTTGTTTTGAAAGTGTTTGAATGCTGAAAATGTGCGAGGGTACACACCTAGGAGGTTTGCGATGGGTAAGGCACCGCATAACACATTATGCGACCACATAAGTGTTATGCAGTGGATTCAAGTTGAGTTGCTTTAGGGTCAAAATGTGGTGCACTATGCGATCGCATACATGAAATGCGGTCCGCAAAGTGCACCTCCGTGCAGCATTCTTACCACCAATTTTTGCCAAACACACTGTCTGAGTTTGCGAGCACAATGCGTTTCGCATAGTTAAAATGTGACCGCATATGTGCAGCAAACTTCCCATGGTGACTTTTCTTCCCTTTTGCACACAATTTTATCTAGTGTTATGATCTTCTGAATCCCCTGCATCCTAACACACACTTTATATTGCTCAATTAAATTTATCTAACAAAAATTAAAATTTAAAGGACAAAATGGTGTTACCACACCTGGATTCCTTCCCATGAAGCGCTTGATTTAACGTCGCGTCACGATGAAGTTGGTATTTCTTTGGGTTCACTCATTGGTCGGGCACGGACCATCTTTGAGTGCCAAGTGCTCCACCAAGTGTTTTTCTCCATTTGTGCCGAAGTAGTGCTTGATTCACTAGCCAATTACTTTGAAGGTTCGCAGCCCATCCTTCGATTCTTGTTCCACAGCTCCAAAAGGGGAGACATTGACCACCTAGAATAGACCTGACCATTTAGATTTGAGCTTGCTCGGAAACAATTTGAGCCTTGAGTTGAAGATAAAAACTAAAGTCACCTGACTTGAACTCCCTTTTCAAGATCTTTTTGTCGTGGACGAACTTCATCCTTTCTTTGTACACAGCTGCACTTTCATATGCATGGAACCGGAATTTCTCCATTGCATTGAGTTGTGTTAACCTCAAATTTACAGCTTCAGCCCAATTCAAGTACAACCTTTTTAAAGCCCACATGGCTTTGTGCTCCAGTTCTACAAGTAGATGAAAAGCCTTGCCGAAGACTAACCGATAAGGAGAAGTGCCAATAGGAGTTTTGTACGCTGTGCGGTATACCCACAATGCGTTATCTAGCTTCCGTGACCAATCAGTCCTATTTGCATTAACAGTCTTTGCTAGAACATTCTTTATCTCCCGGTTGGAAACTTCAACTTGGCCACTTGATTGTGGATGATATGGCGTGGCCAGCTTATGCTTGATGACATATTTCTCTAGTAGCCCCGTGAAAAACTTGTTACAGAAATGAGACCAACCATCACTAAGAATGGCTCTAGGAGTGCCAAACCGTGTGAATATGTTTTTCTTTAAGAATGTGGTCACACTCCTTGCCTCGTTGTTTGGTAAGGCAATTGCTTTAACACATTTGGACACATAGTCCACGGCCACCAAGATATATTTCATCCCACAAGCTCTCACAAAGGGACCCATAAAATTAATTCCCCACACATCGAAGATCCTTATCTCCATCACAAAGTGCATTGGCATTTCATGCCTCTTGGAGATTGATCCTTGCCTTTGACATTGGTCACAATCCTTGACCATTTGATTGGCATCATGATAAATCGACGGCCAATAATAACCACATTCAAGCACCTTACCTGTAGTTCCATTTCCCCCATGGTGACCCCAAACCGGTGAGTCATGGCATGCTTTTAGAATTGGCATAAATTATTCTTCTAGAACACACCTTCAGATGATGTTATCAGCACAAACACAGAACAAGAATGGTTCTTCCCAATAGTATTGCCGACAATCTCTCAAAAACTTCTTCTTTTGATAAGATTACAATTCATCAGGAATAAGGTCACTAACCAAGTAGTTAGCAATATGAACATACCAAAGAGTAAAAGTGCTAGATAATGCCAATATGTGTTCGTCTGGGGAAGCATTGTTGACATCAAGATCTTCCTTTGGTCTCCCTGCCTCTTCAAGCCTTGATAAATGATCCGCTACTTGATTTTGCGTTCCCTTGCGATCCTTAACCCCGAAGTCAAATTCTTGCAACAACAAGACCCCGCGAATCAACCTAGGATTTGCATCCTTCTTTTCCATGAGATAGTGAAGAGCGGCATGGTCTGTGTAAACTATCACCTTGGATCCCAACAAATAAGAATTTTTCAAATGCATAGACAATGGCAAGAAGTTCTTGCTTAGTCATCATGTAATTCATTTGCGCTTCATTGAGTGTCTTGCTTGCATAATAGACCGGGTGAAAAACCATGTTGTGACATTGGCCAAGCATTGCTCCAATAGCTATACCACTAGCGTCACACATGAGCTCAAAATGAAAAGAGCAATTTTGTGTGACAATAATAGGTGTCGTGGTGAGATTTTGCTTCAATTCCTCAATGAGGCATTTCACGACAAACACAAAATTTGCATATTTCTCAAGGAGTTTGCACATAGGATTTGCAATCTTAGAAAAATCCTTGATGAAATGCCTATAAAATCTGGCATGCCCCAAGAAACTTCAGACACCTTTAACTGAAGTAGGTGGAGGAAGCTTAGAAATGATCTCGATCATCGCCCTATCAAACTCTATGCCATGTTTTGAAATTTTATTCCCCAAGACAATGCCTTCATCCACCATGAAATGGCATTTCTCCCAGTTAAGCACAAGGTTGGTCTCCTCACATCTCTTGAGCACTTGTCCAAGAATGTTAAGACAATGCTCAAAAGAGTCACCTACCACCAAAAAGTCGTCCATGAAAACCTCTAGAAAATCCTCTACCATATCTAAGAAGATGGACATCAAGCATATTTGGAAGGTGACCGCATCGTTCCACAAACCAAACGGCATCCGGCTAAAGGCAAATGTTCCATAAGGGCAAGTGAATGTTGTCTTCTCTTGGTCCTCCAATGCTATGTTGATTTGGTTGTAATTAGAATCCATCCAGAAAGCAATAGAATGACTTTTCCGCTAGCCGATCAAGCATTTAATCAATAAAAGTCATAGGGAAATGGTCTTTGCATGTAGCACTATTGAGATTCCGATAATCCATACACACCCTCCATCCGGTCACCGTTCTTGTTAGGATGAGCTCATTTTTATCATTTTCAATCATGGTCATGCCTCCATTTTTCGGCACACATTGCACTGGGATCACCCAAGAACTATCGGCAATGGGGTAGACTACCCCGACATCTAACCACTTGATGATTTCTTTCTTTACCAGCTTATTCATGGATGGGTTCAACTGTCTTTGGTGTTCTACAATCGGTTTAGTTTCATTCTCCAATTGGATCTTGTGTTTGCAAATTCCGACAGGAATCTAATAGCTTGCCTATGCTCCTTCAAGACCTCCAAAAATTATTCTACATGCACATCATTTAACAAAGAAGAAACGATTACGGGTAGAGTATCATTTGAGCCAAGAAATTTATACCTCAAGTGTGGTGGAAGTGGTTTGAGCTCTAGCTGTAGTGGCTCAATAATAGAAAGCTTTGCGGGAGTAGTATCCCTATTCTCGAAGTCGAGACATAGCTTCTTCGGAGCATAAGAATAGGACCCAAGCCCCTCCAATGCATTGACTAATTCCATGTACCCCTCCATATTTTCACCATTGAAATTTACCAAAATAGCTGTCAACGCCTCACCGAGGAATTGTTCTTCCATTTTTATTTCAACCGCACCTTCCACTTCACCAACAACATCAATCACCGAGATGATTTCATACCAAAATAGTTTCATACCCTTGCTTGCTTGGAATGAAGCCTCTTCATCATTGACATAGAATTTGATATCATTCTATTATGAATACATTAGTGCTCTTCCTATGGAAAGGAATGGTCTCCCTAAAATGCTAGGGATATCTTTGTCAACCGCACAATAAAGGATTACCAAGCCGGCGGGTAAATGAAACTTTCCCACTTTAACAAGCACATCATCAACAATTCCCACCGGTCTTTTTATGGAACGATCGACCATTTGCAATCTCATACTTGTGGGCCTTGGCATACCTAACCCTGCTTGTTTATAAATGGCAAGATGCATTAAGTTCATGCTAGCCCGATTGTCATAAGGGGCTCTTGCAAAATCACGTGCCCCAATAGTACATGGAATGGTGAAAACTCCCAGATCTTCTTTCTTTTTAACGGTGGATGTTGCAATGATGGAACTAACCCGATGAGTCACATTTACCACTTGATTCTTGGTGGTTCTATACTTTGGTATCAAAACTTTCAAATATTTAACAAAACCCAGCATCTCTTGAAATGCTTCCACAAATTGAATATTCACCGATAATTGCTTAATAATGTCATAGAACTTTTCGAGTTTGCTATCACCAACCTTCCTAGAAAGTCTTTAAGGGAGTGCAGAAGGAGGTCTAGGAATAGGTGGTCGAGTTTTTGGTGTCTCTTTTACCTTTTCCTTTACCTCTTCTCTGTTCTTTTCTTGCACTTGCAAATCTTCTGGAACCTTTTCAACTTCAACAACACTTGGCTCTTCAGCCTCAATCCCTTGTTTGGACTCTTCTACTTCAACCAATAGTTCACTCTGTCCTTGTAGTATCTTCCCACTCCGATTAGTAATTGCCATAATATGAGAAGTTGGTCCACTCCCACTATCCCTTGGGTTCGCAATTGTGTCACTAGGAAGTGTTCCCTTTTGTTTTGGATTTTGTTCCCTAGAGAGTCTCATTGGAATCACTTGAGGAACCTTGATTTGAATGTTGACTTTTGGAGGAACATAATGGTTTGAACTCCTATTTTAGAAGTTGTTGTTGTTATTATAATTTCCTTGATTTGAGCCACCTTGGTCATTTCGCCATTGTTGGTTGCCTTGCCCTTGCGGGTTAGGCCTCCATTGATTTTGTTGCCCTTGACCTTGGTATTGTTGCCTTTGATATCCTCCTTGACAGTTGTTGATATATTTTGCTTCTTTAAAGTCTTCATTTGATATGGGTTGCACATCCTCCAGCATATTCACTTTCTTTGTTTGGATTTCCGTGAACATTTCTGTCAACACATTGACATTTGTGGCCAGCCCTGTGATTACTTGATCTCTCTCTTGATTCTCCTTAATTAGGTTGGTCAAGGAGGGAGAACCATATGCAATTACACTTGTGGTTTCCTCAGAGTGCCAAGCTTGATTATGTTGAGCCATTTTGCCAAGGATTTGTGTGATCCTTGTGACTATCTTGTCCATAAAAGATCCATCAGCTGCATTCTTGGCTATAGATTGGTTCATCAGATCTAAACCCATGTAGAATTTTTCCCACAAGATGGAATCTGGAAAGCTATGATTGGGGGACCTCACCAAATATAACTTGAATAGATCCCATGTTTTATGTAGATGTTTTCCTGGTACTTGCTTGAAAAAGAAGATTTTATCCTCGAGCTCAGATTTCTTACTTTGCGGGAGCCATTTAGCTAAGAATGCTCGGACAAGTTTAGGCCAAGAATAAATGGAGTTTGGTGGCATATTTTGAAGCCATTTCCTTGCGTCCCCAGCTAGTGAGTGTCACACCTCCTTTTTACCTACCCTAGGAAGGGTATACGGGAGTTTTTTCCAATTTGAGTGACAATCAAAATGGAATAATTTATATTGAAGTCCGAGTCGCCACTTGAGATAATTTATGGTGTCCCAAGTCACTGGTTTTAAATCCATAATCGAGGAAATATTGACTCTATCTTATATTCTTCAAATACAAAAATCCGGGTAAGGAATTTAGTTAACCCGTGAGAAGGTGTTAGGCATTCTCGGGTTTCGTGGTTCTAGCACGGTCGCTCAACTATTATTATTGGCCTAATTATCTGATTGAAAAATATTTTTACACCTATGTGTATTTTTTAACTTTTCAGCCGCTTTTAATATTTCAAGAAATTTCAAGGTTATTTAAAGCACATCGTAAGCCATGCTACATGAAATGTACCCATGGTTCACGACACGTTCTATTTAACCTTGTTGGAAATTAGAAGTCGGGTCACATGAAATGTACACCCGGATTTTAGCATGTTTATTTTTATTATTATTTGAAGTTGTGGTCGGGTCACATGAAATGCACACTCGAACTTGAATTTATGTATCGTGACTATGCCACAGGAACCGTATCCATAGCCACGATGATTTATTTATCTCGCCTAAATCAAGCTATGAACGTTCAAGATTGTTTAGTATCTAAGTTATAATATTAATGTGAGGCGAATAGTCTATGTAATTGGATGTCACACCTCAACTTATTTAAATAATTTGATGTTCCTAACGATTTAAGCACGACGTAGGCATGAATCAGTAACTCAAATAATTATATTCAAAATAGAAGTATGATTGAAATTATCCTCCAGCTGACATGAAAACTTATTTATTTTATACCTTTTTTAAAATTCCCAATACCACCCAAAATTCCAAGGACTAAAACTTATATTTTAGTTAAAAAACACACGCCACTACTAAATAACTCATTTATATACTTATGTATCTACTTAAAATGAATAAAAATCCTACTGTATTAACTTAAACCATTTAGCATGCTCAAAAAATTCAAATCAATGAGTATAAGAAGATAAGATATCCCTTTAGGCAAGAAAAACATGTTCAAGCATTAAGAGTAGCTTAAATCTAACACAGCATCATCGTCCACAAAAGCATAAAAAACTGCGCTAAGAAAATCAGTTTAAAGAAATGCCAAATCGTATAGAAGAAACAAAGATGAAGGGTAGAACTTAAATGAAGGATCTGACTTTTATTATTGTGAAACTCAACAACGAGCAAAATCGCGACTAGAACATGGAAAACTCACCGGAAAATGTCATAACTCCGCGCATTCCTTTGATCGACTCTAACGTATTTTGGACAGTGACAAACTTGATGGAACCGTGAATCTGCTGGAAAGCTCGTCGGAACACTTGTACTCGAACCTGACCACAAATGTTGTATTTTAGGTGCAAGCGAGACAGAAAATGACTCTGTTTCTGAGGATGATCAGGCCAAACTGAAGAATAACTATAATGCTAATAAATATCATGTTTCAAGGAAAATGACATCACCAGGAAGTTATGCAAATGATTACAAAAAAAAAAAATTGATCTCCTGGTACTTTACCATTTTTGTTTGTTTGTATGCTCCTCTGTATATGTGTTTGTGTGTAGCTTTTTCTTTATGAGTGTGTGTGAAATTCAAGACATCCAAAATGAGAGTGATGGCTTCAGTTGCCATTTATTTCTTTTTGGTTTTCGTCTAGCTCTCTGTTTTGTTTTTTAGCTTTGGAATTTTGTGAGTCGAAGATAGGAATGGCGGGTTTCAGTGAGAGGGGTGGTCTATCGCTGGTTGGTGTTGAAGAAGTCGCCGACGTTGAGGGATGGTGCGGCTAGGAGGGGTGTTGACAATTCTTGGAGAAGAAGATGGGGTGAGGCTCTTGGTTGGGAGATGGCAGTGCTGCTTTGCGCTGAAAAAAGTCCAAATTCGATATGGGGTGGGGGGCTTGTGAAAAATGACGCTGCTCGCTAGGTCCTTAGGTGTTTTCTCTATCTTTCCAGCTGTTCGTTAGGGATTACGGTTCTTTCATTTTCTTCCACCCCCCTAGAGTGTATAGGTTTATGTTTGTTTTGTAGGGTTTTTTAGGTTAAGGGGTATGACCCTAGGATTTATGGGCTTGGGGATTATGGGCCAAGTCCAAAAATTAGGCTTAAAAATGGGTTGCTTGAGCCCAAATTTTATTTTTTCCCCACGAACCAGACTAAAAATATGATCTCATTTATTAATTAATCATACTTAAATAAAATAACTATTAAAATAATACTGACTATCAAAACAAAAATATTTTTGGTATTTTTCATGATTAAAAATGACTACAAAACATTAATAAAACTATTTTTTTTAATTTTTATATTATTGTAATAAAATAAAGTAAAAGAGTCAAAATTATTTGAAATAGCGATATTAGGCCTAAATTAAATATTCACATGCTAAAATATAAAAAATCTTGGGGAGGGTCAAAAATCACATGTCTACAGCTGCCCCTCTTTGACTCGAAACGTGAAGAGTTTTCAGACAAAGAACGACTAGACATGATTTTGACCCGACCCTTATTTAAAGATACCAAAAGCTAAAAGAAAGGAGAATGTGACCGAGCCTTGGTATATGAGCTGCGTACATATACTTGGCTATAAAGGAATCAGGCCGCGTATAGTTTAGAAGTGAGTGAGATGATGGAGTATACCGATGTAGAGAGCCGATCGAGGTGCCTTTCCGTTGAGGTTCCGGTTCGCAGACCTGTTATTATATCAAAATCAAAAAATGAAAAATACTAACTAATCCTGTCAACTGTGAGTTACAAGATTCCTATCTATAAGTCTTCTGAAGTTTGATCTCGAGTCTTGAATGGTTCTTCATGCAGACTTTGGATTTGAACCTTGACGCTTGCTAGTCGCAGGTGCTAGTGCATTCTTCTTTAGCTTTTTCTGATCAAGAACGGACATGCAGTTCTTGTGACCTCAGCCATGTCTTGAGTAGCTCACATCCTTCATCTACTTCTACATTTGGATTCACTTCTTGCCTTTCTCTTTTTTTTTCTTTTTTTTTGGATCGTGACTAACTTCACTTGATTATATCGAACTCTTGATTCGCATTCTTGCTACGAGTTTCTTTTGTTGCTGACTTTAATTGCATCCTAAAGTGAATTCCCTTATTCTGCAGGTAGGCGCCTGATTACCAATACTCGAACTGTCTTCTTTCGAAACATGGACTGCCTTCTCTTGTTCTACAGGTGGGCGCCTGATTGCTGACCTTGAACTGTTATTCCTTGAACATTGAACTGCCTTCCCTTGCTCCTCCAGGCAGTTGCCTGGTTTCCAAAAGTTTAACTATATTCCCTTGCTCTCCAGGTGGGCACCTGATTGATAAAAGTTTAGCTGCATTCCCTTGCTCTCCAGGTGGGCGCCTGATTGCCAAAACTTGAACTGTATTCCCTTGCTCTCCAGGCGGGCGCCTGATTGCCACAACATTAATTGTACTCCCTTTCTCTCTAGGTGGGCGCTTGATTTCCAAAACTTGAACAGTATTCCCTTGCTCTCCAGGTGGGCGCCTGATTTCAAAAACTTTAACTGTATTCCCTTTCTCTCTAGGTGGGCGCATGATTGCCAAAACTTTTAATTGTATTCCCTTGCTCTTCAGGTGGGCGCCTAATTGTCAAAACTTTAGCTGTATTCACTTGCTCTCTAGAGGGCGCCTGATTGCCAAAACTTGAACTATATTCCCTTTCTCTCCAAGTGGGCGCCTAATTTCCAAAACTTGAACTGTATTACCTTGCTCTCCAAGTGGGTGGTTGATTTCCAACATTTGCACTGCTTTTCCTCGGAACATTTAGTTCTTTTCCTTATTCTCTAGGTGGGTGCCTGATTTCCAACACTTGTTCTGCTTTTCCCTTAAAACTTGTTTTCCCTTATTATCCAGGCGGGCTCTTGATTTCCAACACTTGTGCTGATTTTTCCTCGAAACTTGAACTCTTTCTCCTTATTCTTTAGGTGGGTGCCTGATTTCAAACACTTGCACTGCTTTTCCTTCAAAACTTTACTTGTTTTTCCTTTGTTTTCCAGGTATGTGCCTGACCGCTAAACTTGAACCGTCTTCCTTTGAGCATTGTTGTTTTCTTTTTGTTCTCCAAGTGGGCGCTTGATTACCAACATTTGAATTGTATTCGTCAAAACATGACTTGTTTTCCCTTTGTTTTCCAGGTGGGCTCCTGATTGTTGTCTTTCTTTGAACATTGATGCTTTCCCTTTGTTCTCCGGGTGGGTGCTTGATTACCAACATTTGCACTATTTTTCCTTGAGACTTGAAATGTTTCCCTTTGTTCTCCAAGTGGGCTCGTGATTGCTCTCTTTCCTTGAAAATTGTTGCTTTCCCTTTGTTCTCCAGGTGGGTGCCTGATTACCAACATTTGCACTGTTTTTCCTTGAGACTTAAACTGTTTCCCTTTGTTTTCCAGGTGGGCTTCCTGATTGCTGTCTTCCTTTGAACGTTGTTGCTTTCCCTTTGTTCTCCAGGTGGGTGCCTGATTACCAACATTTGCACTGTTTTTCCTTGAGACTTGAACTGTTTCCCTTTTTCTCCATGCGGGATCCTGATTGTTGTCTTCCTTTGAACATTGCTACTTTCTCTTTGTTCTCCAGGTGGGTGCCTGATTACCAACATTTGCACTATTTTTCCTTGAGACGTGAACTGTTTCTCTTTGTTTTCCAGGTGGGCTTCTAATTGTTGTCTTCCTTTGAACATTGCTGCTTTCTCTTTGTTCTTTAGGTGGGTGCCTGATTACCAACATTTTCACTATTTTTCCTTGAGACTTGAAATGTTTCCCTTTTGTTCACTATGAAAATGGTAACAACAATTAAATTTGTTAATGAGATTCTAAAAATACTTGATCTATTCCCAAGCTAGTTGTTTAGAGAAGTTGATGGTAAAAATAAGGAATGTTATGATTAAATGCGAGCTAAAATGGGGCATTGGTCAAACTGAGGGGCTTGCTGCCATGGCTTTAGACTAGTTGACGGGGGCCTCGGGGTCGATGCCAAAGTCGAGTTCGAGGTATCAGGGGCAGTCGAGAATGGGATAACAATTAAGATATGATCAAATAAAGCTCTTTATGGCCAACACCAAGTAATATAACAAAGAAAAAGTAAGAAAGTTGTAAATATTAGAGCGGCCTCGGGCCAGTGAGAACAAGCAATTTAGACAGAAGAGAGAGAGAAAAATATATTATTGCACTTGTGGAGAATAGTGGGAGCAACATTAGTTATTTACAAGGTGGCATGTACCCCTATAAATAGGAGAGGGAATAAAATACAGTACAGAGTTCATTGAATGCAAAGATACGGGGATAGGATGGCTAGGCAAAGTACTAGTGTTTACTGATTCTAGTCGCTCACCTCGGGGATCCCCCATCCTCGAAGCTTTTGCTGGGTCGCGGATGAATTTTCTACCCTCGGATCCTTTGCTGGGTCACAGACAAACCTCGAGGGAGGGAGCTCGATATTACTCCTGCAGCCTCGGGATGCTGATATGACTCCTGAATTCACCTTAACGGTGATAAATAGACCCCTCTGATTTCACCGCATATAGATAGTCTCCGCGTTTCCTAGAGTGATGTAATAGGAAACAATACTGAACCGTCGTATCGAGGTCATCATTATTGTGACATCAACTGTCTAAAAGCATTAAATGCCATGCCCCCGAGAACCGTGCAAGGCCGCCGTCAGATATGTTAATCGAGAAACCCACGACCTACCATTGACCGGTCCCTTCTGCTTCCCCAGCTGTCCCAATAAATATACCGGTTACCGTACACTCCCCATTTTCACCTTACTTACAAGCCCGTGAATTAGAAGTTTGTATTTGACATTCTTTTATCTTCTCATAGAAGGGTGTTTATCTTTTGACATGTCTAGGACTTCAAGGACGGTTCTCTAGCGGAACGATATTGCATCGTCGTCCCAACCACCCGCGGAAGAGACTAAATTGATTCCTACATTGGAACAATGTACCCCGCTTGATCTCGACACGTCAACAGACTTTGATATCGAGACTACCTTATCTATGCTGGGTCGATGCGAGCATGTGTCGCGATATATCAACGTCATGACCGATGTTAACAAAGTGAGGAAGGACTGCCTATGGAGAGCGGTAGTTGAGGTGGACATTCCTGGCCCTGATGATAACATTATTGACTTCAAGGCTGGCTTTCTTCATGTATACACTTACCCCTTCACCCTAGGCCCTGATAAATCTATCAAGTCTCTTCCACTGGAAATCGACCCAATTATTCTTGACTTCTGCGATCGATACCAGGTGACACTTGATCAGATCTACCCTTCTTTTTGGAGGATAGTTTTGATGATTAGGCACTTCACTGAAGGGGGAGAGGCGGATGTTTTTGCCCTTAACCATTTGATAAGAATGTACATCCCTCGGCTATATCAATGCTTAATCAAGCTCTGTTATCGGTCCAAAAAATATTTTTTCACGAGCATTGACAAGGGGAAGGACCGGGGATGGATGAGCAGGTTCATCCGAGTGAGGACCTCAAATATCATCCCCGCCCGGAGAATGCCTTTTCCGGAGTGGTGGAATGCCCGACGTAAGGGATTTTCCTTTTAGCCGCTTTTCGACTACCCTTTAATTTGACATAATAATCTCTTTGCGCTTTTTACAGCTGCTGCTTGGCTTCCGGAGGAGGTCCTCGATCTGGCGAGATGGATCGGGCGGTTGAGCGAGATGTTCCCGTACCACGTTCGGTCTTGGGCCGCCCTGGCTAAGAAGCGTTGGGTGGCCAAGAATCACGGTGAGGTTCCATTACCCCCTACGCTTCGTACTATGTGTTTCCTTGTGAGCCCTTAGCAAAAGAGTATCGCAATTTTTGTGCTGGCATAGGTCTTGGTGAGAATATGTAGATGAGGCCGCCCCCAGATAGTGAAGCAGAGCCCTGGAGCCCGAAACAAACAAGAAAAGGTAGAATAGAGCAGACTTTGCCCGTCATGCAGCAAAGAAAACCAGGCCACTTGAGCGCTGAGCCACCGTCGGGACTGCTGTCCTAAACTTGGGGTTGAATCCTTGTACTGAAGGGGAGGACGATGATGGGAGTCCATTGAGGAGGGGAACAAGGTCAAGTGCAGAACGGCTGGCTCCGATCGGGCCCGTGGTCCGGGGGTCCTTGAAGAGGATGTTAATGTAGCTTTGGATCGCATAGCTGAATTTTATGCAGCTTCTACTAGGAGGACTGTTGGTGTTGATCCTGAGGGATCATACATCGGGGCCTTGCAGGAAAGTGGGTTGCCACTTGGAGAAATTGGTGAACCGAACGACTTTATTTCGAGCTTTCCGCTCTCATCAGGGGAACTCAGGGATGCCTAAGGGATGATCAACACCGCAGTTGAGACACCTCCCAAAGGGATTCACTTTATACCAACATTATTGATGGCGTTATCGATAGGGCTGATCTCGATATCTCTAGCACTGTTAAAACGGCAGAGAAGTGCATCTAGCAAGTGATAGTCATTCCTCGAATTTTTCTTTCGTCCTTAGTCTTAATTCGTAACCTTTTCCATTGTGTCGCAGTGTCAGAAGATGTACAACCACGCCATCCTTCAGCTCCACGGGGAGCTTTCTTGTTGCAAAAAGGAGTGTAAAGAAATTTCTTCGAAGCTACAGGATTCGGAGGCTCGCTTTGCCTGGGGAGATAGAGAGCTGGGACAGCTTCAGACCACTTTGGAGACGTCGCTCCGGGAGAAGGCCAATCTTGCTACTCAGGTATTTTGCCTTGCTTGTACCTGACCTTTTACCTCATATTCACATACGTTTTGGGTTTGTATATTCATTGACTCGCCCTTCTCCCGTAGGTCAAGCAAAGTGGCTCGCAGATTAATCTATTGAAGGTAGAGATTTCCAGGCTGAGGGAGCGAGATGAGATAGCAGTCGGGAATTGGTGGCATCCCGGGGTCTTTTCACGGACTCTCCAGGAGATTGCTACTTTGGCTGCAGCTAAGTCCGAGGCCGAATGAGATGTTACTACTTATCGGGAAGATATTGCCACAACTCATACAATGGTTCGTGACCTATCTATAGCAGCTAAATAGAAGCTAATCCGAGCTATTGAGCATGCCAAAGCAGAGGTGAAAAAGGAAATCTTGGAAGAACTCGAGGCCAGAGGCATCGATATATCAATTGACCTTAAGGAGGCCCGTCCAGCGGAGGAAAGGTTGGCGCTCTTGATTGCCCCTGGTAAGGGTGAAGACGGTAGTGACGAGGAGTAGTCTCCGAGTCTTTTTTATGTATCTTTTGTTTTGTTTCGTATGCCCTCCCCGGAGAGCGGATAGTGTAAAAACATTTTTCTATTTTTTGTTAACGTATAAAAGGAACTGTCTTTATGTCAACCCTTCTTCTTGATTTTTTGTTCTTGCGTTTCAACATCAGCCCTTCGGGGCATTTTATAGGGACAAACTGGGGCCCTGATTTTGGCCTTATCCCGTGGTTGAATCAATAACTCCTTTCAACCGATATTTATGATGTTGGAGGTCTCCTAAGATCCCACATTTTTTTGAGCCATGTGGGAGCCGGGATGATTTAGCCAATACATTCCCCTAGGAGAGGGTGACATTAAGGAGGCCAGAATTATTTGGCGCTCTTGGGCAAGCGAGCAGTTGCCACTTTACCTCTATGTATTTGCTCATCTGCCTCTTGAGTGGCGATTTTGCATTTTATTGATAAGCCTATATCCTCTGTAGAGCCTGGCGCTTTGTGTTAGTCCTCCCCTTTCACTATTTCAGAAAATTTTTGCCTGGACCCTCATCTTCTTCCCCCTATTTTGTTGTATTCATGGCTGCTGCTTTGACATCTGATCCTCGGACAAAGGGACATCCCTCATGTGTTTCTCCTTCGATCAGTACTATTGGCTCGACTTTGGTATCGATAGAGAGAGGCTCGGGTTGTCTTACCTCGAGGAGGGTTGTCACATCGGGAAGGCCTCCCAATGTTCTGGGCCATCGAGAGCATGTGTCGAGGATTATTTCATTAGTTAGGGAAGAAAACCTGGAGATGGTGAAAAAATAATGCAGATGGGGGAAAGACGCGAATTTGCAAGCACCTTCCCCTGGGTGAGTGTCATGACATATTTTCAGGGATTCTTGAGTGTGTATATTTATGTTCTTGCGCTGGGTCCTTCAGACCGGGTCGTGCTTAGTTTCTTTAGAAGATACCAAGTAACGTTGGAGTAGCTTCATCTATTTCTTCGAAGAATGGTGCAGTTGATGAGATACTTTGCTGACAAGGTTGGGATAGAATTCACCCTCAGCCACCTCGCGAGGTTTTATCGACCATTGCGCTATCGAGGCATGATTGCTCTTCAGCGTAGATCCACCCAAGCTTCTGTGAACAACAGCGAGGAAGACGAGGACCGTGGGTGGATGAGTCAGTTCGTTCTAATCCGAACGATCGATATTATCCCTTGACAATCTTTTCCATTTCATGAGAAATGGAATTTCACACGTAGGTGCTCCATTCGAGCTGTTTATCTCAACACGAGGTTGGCCCTGTAATGCTATCTTTTTGTTCTTTGTTTATAGCAACTCATAGGTTACCCGGCCAGGACCCTAATCTAGCCAAATGGTCCAGTAAGCTGGCAGCTTGCTCGAATCATGATAGGCACCAGTGGCAAGATCTATCAAAAGGGAGATGGGAGGCGAAACATCATGGTAGGTGCCTGGCATTTTGTTCTCCTTAAGAGATAGCTTCCTTCTTGCCGGCTCATATGACTTACCTTCTGCAGGTGTTGAGAGTCCTTTCGATGTGAGGCTGAGTTCCCCGAGGGGGGAGGAGAGATTGCTGAAACTGGGATCAAGAAGTATCGATAAAAGGAAATATGCTCTGGGGTGCGAGAAGGCTTTTAGTGAGGAGATTTCTTCGCAGCGGTTAAGGGGAAGCAATTCGGTTGATTGGCAACCTTCTGGGATCGGTACACCATCGGACATTGTTTCGGCCCTACGAGCCTCAGCGTTTGGGCCTCATGGTGAGTTTCAACTGATGTAAGGATGTTTTGGCCCTACGTTCCTTTCTCTTTTTTCTTTATTCATCTGGCTTCCTTTCTCAGGCTTTTGATAGGCTCAAACCCGAACTATTTTGTAGAGAGGCCGCATTGCGGGAGGCTTGGTATAGGGTGAAATCCCTCAAATTTCACTGTGCATAAAAGGAGAGCGATCTTGTAAGGCCACAGAAAATTTTGCCAAGTAATTTAGGATTTCGTGGTGTCACTTTGGCTTATTATAATATTTATATGCTATTAACATGGTGTACATCCATTGGATTTGGTAAATACGTGTATAAGTCTTATGGTAAGTAATTTGGGGTCTAAGAAAAGGCCTAAGTCTAAGAAAAATTGGAAAAGTTTATAATAGGCTTAAATTCCCAATGATCTTGCACTAGACCATACTTTGAACGAGCATATATAAATATCTATAAAGTGTTTGGTGATGTGTAACCTATCAAATGAAAGGTCTTCGAGTCTAGTTTCCAATGCTTCAAACCATTTGTCATTTGGACATTCCTACACCAAGTTATGATCAAATTACCAAAAGCTAGAAAAATGCAATTCTGCGGTGAAGTCTGCGATTGCAGATTTAACTCTGCGAACCGTAAAACCATTATGCGATGGCAGAATGGTCGCAAAATGAAGCAGAATAGCCCAGTTCTTGGAAACGAGTTCTGCGACGCATCTGCGGCCAGCATTGTCATTCAGTGGTCCGTTCTGCGATCGCATACTTGACATCGGAGGGTTAATTTTCTAATTTTTATAACCCGACCCCATTTTGATATATAGCCTTTGTGGCTTCATTTGGGGTCATTTTCTACTAATTTTTGAGAGAGGTGAGAGCATTTCTAGAGAGAGAAAGAGGAACCAAACATGTAAATCATCCAATCTTGCATCAACCTTCAAGAATCAAAGAGCCCAATCACAAGTTCTTCATCTAAGATATTGGAATTGCTCGTATTTCCGGAATGTTGTAGTAACTTAAGGAAAGCTTAAACGAGGTGTGTATGGCTAACTTTTACTCTTGTAGAATCCTCTTATTGTGACGAGCATACAGTATGTGTACCTTGTATGAAAATATGTGCATTGATTGCCTTAGTTGATTTCCATACCACCAAGTTATATGTGATTGTGATAAGTGATTTGATGTGCCTATCTTGTTATGTGCAAAGTTTGTAAAATCTTGAGGATGTCGACATGGAAGTAGGTGTTTACTTATGTGAACTATTTGTGAATTCTTGTGATTAATGTGCCTTGAACATTGTTGGTTAAGTCTTCCAATATGATGGTACAAGTAAATGGCAACAAACCAAATGTGGGTGTGTGAATGTGTTTGTGTGGTAAGAGCTGTGTAACAAATGATGGAAAGAAATCATAATTGATGCAATTGAAAAAACTATGGTAATATCATATATGGATTGTCGTGGGCAGTTATCGTTGTGACTAAAATGACATATGAGCTGTTGAATATGATGGAAATGGTATTGATGGCTACAGAATTTCTTGTGAATTGTTTTGGTTGTCCTTTGAGAATTGTGGTTGTTGTTCTTTGTGAATTGTTGTTGTTGTTGTGTTGTTTGTGAATTGTGATTGTTCGTGTTGCATGCCGCAACATGAAGTAATAAGGCGTGGGTTGTGGTGATAAGGGTGGCTGGGGTAATAAGGGTGGCCGAGGTAATAAGGTTGGAAAGTGATCGAAATAACTATTCAAATGAAAATACGAGAAAATTGTGAAATCATTGATGTGATAATGTTGAAGGGGAAAAGGAGAGATTGTGAAACTTGTTTGGCTTTGATTATTTCTTTCACGTGCCTTTGATCGTTGATTCTATTGATATCTGTTACTTGTGTGATATTTGATTTTACTTGGGGTGAAGTTTGTTCATATATATCAGTACAATTCAAATGTAGTGACGTCCCTTTTGACGGGGGTGCTACATTCGTATTATGATTGTAGGTGGTTCTATAGCAGGTACTCCAGTCCACCGACAGTAGCACCTTATCCACTTTCCGTCAGCTGTATTGGTGAGCCCCTTTCCTCTCGGGTCCCTGCGTGGCTCATGACGCTTTTCTTCCCGGAGTCTTATTTTGGTATTTTTGTAAGGTATAGTCGGGGCCTTGTTACTGGAATTTCCATATTATTCTTTATTTGTAGTTAGAGGCTCCATATACAAGTTGTGGGTAGTGTCGGGCATGGGAATATAAAATAGAAATATTGATGTTTGGCAATGATGTATAAAACTTGTAATGCTCTTAATATGGCGAATGAAGTTTCTAATGAAAATGAAATGGATATCGTCAATGATATGTTTATAGAACTGGATTAATGAAGTCCATCTCCAATTTATTCATGAGTTAGTTTGGGTAGAATGAGATCTACCAGGCTTGCTCGGTCGGGTTCACTCGGTTGAGCGCCGGTCGCGCTCCTCGGATTTTGGGGCGTGACAAACTTGGTATCAGAGCCTAAGGTTTTAAAGTGCCCTATGATGTCTCAGAGCCGTGTCTAGTAGAGTCCTCCTTATCGGTGTGTTGTCGACCACATCTATAAGTTGGAGGCTATTCAGACATTTAGGAATTTCACCCTTCTTTGATACTCCAATCGTGCAATAGAGCTCAAGTTAGGGAGCTAATTTCCTCTCTAAGTATTGTTCTCAAGTTTGGTAACCTTGATACTATTATTCGTGAATTTGAAGCATGTAAGTAGGGATTGATCCCACCATTGAGTCCTAGTGGATTGCCCAAGGACTTGTTAGGAGAATGTATTGAGCTGTGGATGGATGGGTAAAACATATCGCTATGAGGGGAGTGTCCTTGTCCCTACTGATGTATCTGCACCATCAGATCATGTGGTATGTCAACATGTTACCTACGTATGTTAGAGATGTGGAGTCGAGGTTTATCGATTAAGCTATTGCCCTATCAACCTAGCGTCGTTAAGTGAGTCAAATCAGAATTTCTACTCATTATGTATGCACATCTATATTGAATAGTTCTCATAAACGTAGTCTTAACAAGGTGTTGAATAACAAAACATTGCGTGTATCAACTCTTTGAACGAGATGCACTATTCGTGAATCTACTCCATTATGAATTCTCTTATTTACATTTTTATGGAATTAAGTTCTATAATTATGCCCTTGAATTGAGTTATAACTCTAGGATTGATATTTCCCACTTGATTTTCCTAAATTCTCACCAAGGGATTATATTCGATGAATTTCTTACAGAATCTTTTTATTTAACTGGACAAAATCTACTCGCTTGTGCGTCAACATGCACCGTCGTAAAATTTACCTATGTGGTGCCAAGTTCCATGCAAAGTGTCCCAGCATTGTGATCCTTCTCGAGTCACTGTTTTACTCAGTTGTGTATATGGATTGTATGGTTTGAACAGTCAATCTACTCTCTTGCGAATATCATCATGAAAGTTTCTCACTGCCTAGTCACATAAGAGCATACCTTAACAACTGTCAAGAGAGTACATGTCAATCGAAATGGTCATTGTGCGCATAGTCTCTCTGAAAATTTAGGGGTCCTCACATCCCCGTCATAGGAAGATATTGTTCCTCCATAACTTTCGTATCCACTTGGGACATCCCGCAGTAGGAAGCTCACCTTGTCCTAGTATTGTGGTTGCTTGTGGCATGGTCGTATATTGCAGTTGGGAGCTAATATAGCAGAAACATGCCCAGCTCATAACAAATGTTTATATTCTCTTTACACCTCCAACATGTGTTAATTTTCTCAAGTAAAAATCTATGAAGAACTCACTATGAACATCTGCAAACACTCCATGATTATTCCATACTATCTCATTGGGTTCTCATATCACTTCAAGATTCATCAATGGTTGATAGCCTGCCGCAATTGCCGAAATTAAATTATCTCTTCCCGATAATGGATTATCTACACTTGTGCTAGTCCAATGATCTGCTTATCAGTCTAAGTCTCACCTTTTGGTTTTGGGTTGGCGAAGGAAAAATACGCCTATTAACACATTCGTATGTCGGAACCTTTCTCTCAGTCAAGTCTTATAGCATCTCCCTATATGGCTTGTAATAGCTGGTTGTATAGAAGTGTGTTGTAACTCTTCATTATGAAGTTTAGTTGCTAAACACAATTGAATTTTTGAATTCTAGAGTTGTACATCACGTGACTTCATACAGAGATCTTCTTTAAAAAAAAAAGGGTAGCTTCTCATAATCGCTTTATATTACCACTCTTCCAAGTGGATACAATGTAAAGGTTACTTCCATAAGGCTCTCTCACTTTCTGTAGTTTGTCTTGGATCATGTGTTGTTTACCCGTAATCTTCAATGCTATATAATATCAATGTCTCGACTAGTTATCCCACTATATGATATGACTTAATTAACCTCACTTTTATGTACTCTACAAGAGCCCCGAGAGTGGGCAAATTTCTCCTTTCCTACAGATTTCTAATGTCTTCAACCTGGTTTAAGCTCATTGTTTCCAAATGGTGCTCATTAGTTTTGCTACCATACTATCTATTTCATCTGATAACTCTCATTGTAGAATTCATTAATGTTTAATGGCATCAAAGAGGAAGTCTTGTAGCATTAAGGACGGGGACATATTGTTAACCATTAGAATGTCTCTAACCAATACATGATTTCATGCCAACATTTAGATTTCCGAGCTATGTGGTTTTACTCGTGAAACTGGTGAGATTAGATGCCTTCAGATCTTTGCACATATCATGAGCATGTTGATTTGAAAGACAAGTGGTCGTATTTTTAGTTCCCTCATATATGATCAATTATCAGGAAGGGTTAAGCCGTCTGAAATATGATAATCTCATAAGCGTTCAACTTCTTTTCATCCTCACGGGCTTGTGGCATAGATTCCGTATGTCAAGTAATGTTAAAAGTGTAATTCAACTTCATGTGTTTTGAAACCCATATCGCATTCAAGGTGTCAGAGTATTTTTATTCTTGATAAACGGATTTTCCCTTCACTCTAGGAAACGACTGGGTCATGTACTTGAATATTCCTCCTAAATGATTCCTATTGACAATGTACTACTTACCCATATACCTCATTTGTGTAACAATTGACGCAGTCACAGTGATTAACCATGTCAGTATTGTTATTAGTAACCTTCTGTGCCTCTTAGCATATGACCTCATGAAGTACTCTACTCAGCGCATTAATGAATTCCTGAATAACTCCAACCTGATCTTGAACTCTGTTGTTCCTCATTGTATTAGATCCATTGGGTATTGTAAGTTTAGACGAGTCAACAATGAAGCTTCACAGTGTGATCACATATATATTTGATCGGTAATTCTATGTTCAGTTTATGATAGCACATCTTAGAGTAATTGTTGAAGGTCATCAATGGTTTAGTGTGAGTGTTCGCCTAGAGATTTAGAGTTTGGAGGGTGAGCAGGCTATTCTCCATATTTTCCCCTGAAGATGTTATGTGAGTTGATAATAAAGGTAACATAAGTGTATTCCACATTAGGTTGCACTAGGAGTATGATGTTCCCCATAACTGTTCCTCATTTACTTTGTGATCCCATACGTTTATGTCTAAGAAGGTAGTGATAAAAGAGGGGTGTGGATTAATTTGATTGAACTATATGATCATGGTAATATCCTATATGATGCACTACTGTAAAAAATCATCGTGGCTTGACTTCATATTGATTGCTGATTGAAATGAAATTATATTCTTGTTGATGAACACCTTTGTGATTACATTAATGACTGGTAAGAACTATTATGAACACATGATTGTTTGGTTACTAAGAAATGACATTCTTGATGGTATGATGCCATGTGATGGAATTACGGGTTGTTGTTGTTACCATGAATTGCAATATCCGGTGGAATATAAATTGTACAGCGGAAATTATTAAAGGTAAAGTCAATGGATAGTTAACTCATGCGAGGTGTCTATCTGTCATCCTTGTTATGTATGTTTGGGAGTCGATATTATTTTCGAAAATGTGTCATGACAGAGCTTGTAAGTTGAGAAGGTCATCTGGAAGGCTGAAAGTGTCGTTGAAGGAAAATATTTTTGCTTGATTGAATATTAATTAGTCTTGACTTGAAAGGTACTATATAGGTGTTTTGATAAAAAAACAGTGCAGTCCATGTTCTGGTATCCTTAGGATGATGTAGTGCTTGTAACACTGAGATTAGTACTGTTGGTATATATATTGTGGTGCTCTGTCTAGTTGTGGATGTGTTGTTAAGATGATTTTGGTGATTCTCTGGTAGGTGGATAGGCCTAGTTACAGAGGAGACTCTGCCGAAATTTCAGAAAAATGTAGGAGTTAGTCAAATTTAAGGTCTTGAGGTAGGTAAGAAAAGAGATTTATTACATTAAGCTTTCAAGTCGGACTCTACTCCTCATTCGAGGACGAATGATCCTAAGGGGGGGAGAATGTAAGGCCCCGGAAAATTTCACCAAGTAATTTAGGATTTCGTGGTGTCATGTAGGCTTATTATAATATTTTTATGTGCTATTAACATGGTGTACATCCATTGAATTTGGTAAATATGTGTGTACGTCTTATGGTAAGTAATTTGGGGTCCAAGGAAAGGCCTAAGTCTAAGAAAAATTGGAAAAGTTCATAATAGGCTAAAATTTCCAATGATCTTGCACTAGCCCATACTTTGAACGAGAATATCTAAATATATATAAGGTTTTAGGTGATGGATAACCTATGAAATGAAAGTTCTTTGAGTCTAGTTTCCAACGCTTCAAATCGTTCGTCATTTGGACATACCTACACAAAGTTATGATCAAATTACCAAAAGATGGAAAAATGTGATTCGAAGGTGAAATCTGCGATCGCAGATTTAACTCTGCGAACCGCAAAACCATTTTGCGATTGCAGAATGGTTGCAGAATGAAGCAGAACATCCCAGTTCTGGGCAACGAGTTTTGGGACGCATCTGGGGCCAGCATTGTCATTCTGCAGTCCGTTCTGCGATCGCATACTTGACATCGGAGGGTTAATTTTCTAATTTTTATAACCCGACCCCATTTTGATATATAGCCTTTGGGGCTTCATCTGGGGTCATTTTCTACTAATTTTTGAGAGAGGTGAGATCATTTCTAGAGAGAGAAGGAGGAACCAAACACGTAAATCATCCAATCTTGCACCAACCTTCAAGAATCAAAGAGCCCAATCACATGTTCTTCATCTAAGAGATTGGAATTGCTAGAATTTCCGGAACGTTGTAGTAAACGAGGTATGTATGGCTAACTTTAACTCTTATAGAATCCCCTTGTTGTGACGAGCATACTGTATGTGTACCTTGTATGAAAATGTGTGCATTGATTGCCTTAGTTGATTTCCATACCACCAGGTTATATCTGATTGTGAGAAGTGATTTTATGTGCCTATCTTGTTATGTGCAAAGTTTGTAAAAGCTTGAGGATCTCAGCATGGAAGTAGGTGTTTAATTATGCGAACTATTTGTGAATTCTTGTGATTAATGTGCCTTGAACGTTGTTGGTTAAGTCTTCCGATATGATGGTGAAAGTAAATGGCAACAAACCAAATGTGGATGTGTGAATGTGTTTGTGTGGTAAGAGCTGTGTAACAAATGATGGAAAGAAATCATAATTGATGCAATTGAAACAACTGTGGTAATATCATATATGGATTGTCGTGGGCAATTATCGTTGTGACTTAAATGGCATATGAGCTGTTGAATATGATGGAAATTATATTGATGGCTACAGAAATTCTTGTTAATTGTTGTGGTTGTTCTTTGAGAATTGTGGTTGTTGTTCTTTGTGAATTGTTGTTGTTATTGTGTTGTTTGTGAATTGTGATTGTTCGGTGGGATCAGGTTGCGTGCCGTAACACAAAGTAATAAGGTGTGGGTTGTGGTGATAAGGGTGGCCGAGGTTATAAGGGTGTCCGAGGTAATAAGGGTGGAAAGTGATTGAAATCACTATTCAAATGAAAATATGAGAAAATTGTGAAATCATTGATGTGATAATGTTGAATGGGAAAAGGAGATATTGTGAAACTTATTTGGCTTTGATTGTTTTTTTCACGTGCATTTGATCGTTGATTCTATTGATATCTGTTACTTGTGTGATATTTGATTTTACTTCGGGTGAAGTTTGTTCATACATACCATTACAATTCAAATGTACTGACGTCCCTTTTGCCGGGGTCGCTACATTCGTGTTATCATTGTAGGTGGTTCTATAGCGGGTACTCCAGTCCACTGACAGTAGCACCTTATCCACTTTCCGTCAGCAGTATTGGTGAGCCCCTTTCCTCTCGGGGCCCTACGTGGCTCATGCCGCTTTTCTTCCCGGAGTCTTATTTTGGTATTTGTGTAAGGTATAGTCGGGGCCTTATTGCTGGAATTTCCATATTATTCTTTATTTGTAATTAGAGGCTCCATAGACAAGTTGTGGGTAGTGACGGGCATGGAAATTTAAAATTGAAATATTGATGTTTGACAATGATGTATAAAACTTGTAATGCTCTTAATATGGCGAGTGAAGTTGCTAATGAAAATGAAATAGATATCGTTAATGACATGTTTATAGAACTGGATTAATGGAGTCCATCTCCAATTTATTCATGAGTTAGTTTGGGTAGAATGAGATCTAACAGGCTTGCTCGATTGGGTTCACTCGGTTGAGGAGCGGTCGCGCTCCTCGAATTTTGGGGCATGATAGATCTTGCCTTTTTGCGGTGCGAGGTGGACCAAAACCCGACCCGGTAGGCCCTCTTGGAGAAATAGGTACCCTGCATTTTGTGCTGGCTTGCATTCCTCCTCTACCTTGTCGTCCTAACGTTTTGCTATTTTAGTTGAAGGATAAGGCGGATGAGCTAGAACGATTCTAGGGCAAAGTTGGCAAACCAAAATGTGAATTCACCGAGCTGCGGGCGCATGTGAATGCCTATTTTTGCGGCCAAAGAGAGGGCCCAGGCCGGGGCCTCGGCTCTTGAGATGCAAATTCAGACCCCCCGTGCAAATGATTCTACTCGAGCGAAGATGATCACAAGACTTTCACCCGAGCGTTAGAGGGAAAAAACTGAGGTGGTGAATGTCCGGGCCGAGATCGTGATGAATAATACCAGGGCGGGACAAAAAATGGCGGCTTATTTAGAGATGTTACACCACATGTTTTTGTATATAAGAGTACGTCTTAAGTCAATTCATGTAAGACCAAAAATGAGATTATATTTCGAAGTATATAAAGTAAGTTATCATGTTATCTCAGATGTTACATATATTGAAGATCATGAACCGCAAGTACAAAGAGGGTTGGAAGGTTTAGAAGCTAAAGAATTGAAGAAAATAATATTTCGTCGAAACTCGACAAGTTGGGAATGCTATAATATGTACTTTTTGTGTGATACTAGGGTTCTTGACATGATATGGAGGTTATGTTATGAGTTATGTCACTCGTCAAGCGAGTTGTGGAACAAAATATGGGAAAGATCATCACAAGTTACATTCAGCAATATGCTGAAAATTAGGTCAAATATAACTGCTATTTTCTCCCAATATACTTAGGGTTATGGGTAATTCCACCATTAAAGTTGAAGCTCTATGAGTCTATTTTATAACGCATTAAACCGTTTATCAATACGACATTGGAGTAGAGAGATATAAGCATTTTTGCAGCACTGCGCAGGCTGCTAGGTGACAAGTAGGTGTGTTCCCTACTTGGTTAAATGAGAGCCCAAAAAGAGGCAATTTCATGTCAGACAAAGAGCCCATTTAAGGGCTTATCACCTGAAATATAAACCTCATTATATATCACAAATAATCAGACCTAAACCCCTGCAAACTTCCTTCCAAAAATTACCTACAAACTTTAATTGATTTTCTCTCCCTTTCAAGTTCCAATTGGGGGGTAAAACCTAGAGCTTGAAGAATCAAGATAGGAGCTGAGTTATCCAACAAATAAAGCATGCTTATTTCTCTCTTTCATCAATTTTTTCTACTATAAATTCATTGTAAGTCATTATATAGTTGTAAGAACTCACGGGACGGTGATCGGAAGCCGTGAGTTCGAGTTATTCACTTTTAGTTGACTATTTTGTGGTGTTGTTGCGCTTCGTGTTTTACGACTGTTTTTTGGATTTTTGGAGGAGGAAGGATGTGGAGAAACACCACATATATTCTGGGTGAAGGGCTGGTCATTCGTTGTAACATTTTCGAACTATTTGACACTACTATGGTGGTCGTATTGTGTATTAAGAGATTGGGGTGTGTTGGGATGTTTTGTAGTATTTTGTGGTGTATATAAGGTTGGAAAATAATGTATATATGTTGATATTGTTTTTTTCTTGTGTCGTTGGTGTTATTTTGATTTGGAGGAAGTAAGGATTATAGGGGAGATGCTTCCCATTTTTATACAAAATATACTTGTTGTTCGTTGTGCGATAGTTGTACCTTTCGTAACTTAAGTATAGTATTATAATCATTTTGTAGATTAAGGTGTGAATATGCGAGTTCAACTTGGTGATTTGAAAGATTGTGATAAGGTATGTTAAGGCTAAATCTTTCCTTCATTTTGGCATGATCCAGTAATTACATGTGTTTGATAAGGAGACATAAAGAAAAGTTCATATTGTTGAATTTATGTCCATTTTCCTAGTCTCATAAGTTACAACATTCTCCCTTATCAGGACTTCATATTCAGTTTAGTTTTGTCTTCTGTCAGCCCAAAAAGTAGAGACTCTCTATATATACAGTATTACAGTATTTTCACTACCATCGAGCTATAATCGATGGACAGGCCCCTATTGGGCAACCTCCGATCAGATAGTGATATATATACTGAGCCTACTATGGCCGATCGCCTATGAGCGAGCCCAACATGGCCGAGATACAGAGCCTAGTATGATCGAGCGCCTATGAGCAAGCCTACTACGACAGAGCAGTTATATATATACCGAGCCTTATAGGGTCGGACAACTATTTTTCCAATATTGAGATAGTTAATCCAGAATCATCAGGTAAGCATATCTTCAGATTATCTTTGACTCCCAGTTACTTTCAGTTGTCATATTATCATTTCAGTTTCAGCTTTTAGTTATCTTGTTGCCTTATATACTCGGTATATTATTTCGTACTGACATCACTTTTGCTGGGGACGCTGTATTTAATGCCTGCAGGTCCTCATTGATAGTTGGACAGACCCTCCCAGCATACAGAGTCAAACATCAGCATGGTTGGTAAGCTCCACTTCCTCATAGTTATTCTAGACCTTGGAATCTATTTTATATATACAAATCTGATGGGTAGGTCAAGGCCTTGTCCCGACCATGGTACAGTTCAGTTATCTTTAGAGGCTTGTAGACGAGTACTGTATAGTTTGTATATCAGTAGCTGTTCATAGCAGCCTCGTCAGCTTCCATAATTATATATATATATATGTATATGATCTTTTGGGTATGCTTACCCCCCAGACAAGAGAGTCGATATTTTCATATGATTCAGAATATGGCCTCATCGTCCTGTGTTGAGGGTTACCCTTCACGAGTTTACAGTTAAAGAGTGGTATGCTTGGGCCAAGTATGGCACCAAATGCCGGCCATGCCTCATCAGATTCGGGGCGTGACCAACTTGGTATTATTGTAGTTCTATCCTAGGGAGTCTACAAGTTGTGTCTAGTAGAGCCTTGTTTATAGATATGTTGTGCACCACATTATATAAGCAGGAAGGTACAAGTCATTTAGGAGTCTGTTACCATTCTTTCGAATCCAAATCGTGCTATAAAGCTGAGTTATAGTAGTTCGAGCCAAGACTTATGTTTGCTAATGATATAGTGATGCTTTCAATTAGAAATAATTACGGTAAGCCAGAGATCTAATATAGCAGCAAGTTTGGGCACTAGTAGAGAGAGAATTCTTGACAACGAGGCCCAGATTGAGGCCCTATTAGATCGTGCATACCAAATATGCAAATTTCCAGCGTAAGACCTTAAGATGGGAATGTGAAATACACCACGTGAATAGAAGGCCATGGGAGTATCATAAGGTAAAAGTTTAAGTTTCAACATAAATTTGAAGCAAGGTGAAGGAATGTACGAGGTACCCAGTTAGCGGAGATTATCAATATTTACAATTCAGGAAGAGAAATATAGGTATTCTAAGTATACTTTCAAATGTAATAGAGGTATGTGCAATTAGCCACACCCATATCAGTTATGGCCTATGGGATCTAACATATATAGTTTAAGAGAAGGATGGAATATCAGGATCCAGCTTGGGTTAGAGTAACCCAAAATGGTGGATTGAGCCAGGAGAGCTAAAAGTGAAACAATGTTTTGTTGAGGTTTTCAGAATAATATGATAGACATAAATATTAGAAGGAGAATCGGAAGAGAGTAAATGAAGCATTATGAGTAAGGTATGATATATAATCGATAACGGTAAATTAGAATATGCCACGATGAAAGAGTGTATAGTCAAATGAAGAAAAGGACAAGAGGTGACAGGCCTTGAGACAATAAAAGAGTATATGCCACAAAGTTGTATCCTATTTTGAGAAATGAGTTGGTGATTCTGACATGATTACTAGAAGGCTAAGTCAGACCCTCTGAGTAATAGAAATTATTATGGGCTAGTAACCAAGATAAAACTGAACATGAGTTAGGGACCGGATGATTTGATAATAATCGACATCGTGAAAATTTCATAGATTGCATTCCGGCAATAATAAAATGGACAACAAAAGAATACCCTTTAAAGGTCATTCAGGAAGACGCTTCCCTAAAGAAAGCACTGTGAGCCAAGTTAAGCTTAAGGGACTAAGTGTGCCAGTTACACTAGGTGTAACCCTTGTGCGTAAGGAATTTAGTTATCCTTGGTACAGAAGGATTACTGCAAGGCCAGTAGGAGTCAATGAAAATGTGAAAATATGCCGAAGATGAAGAGGTAACTATAGAATAGTAAAGGAAGAATGTGGTAAAAAGGCAAAAAGGATGAGATTGCATTTATTAGATCATACAGATATGTTATGACTCAAGAACATTATGCAAGAATAATGCGGGGAGATGCAGTAAGGGTTCCCTCGCAGGATGTTATTGACAAATAAGTACGAATGAATACTTGATACTTATAGAGTTAGTGCAAGTGGTAAGTTAAGACAAAGGACATAACTTGAGAGAGAGTATACGAAATATAGATATGAGCATGGAATGGCGAGTACTTAGTAGTTGATTCAGGAAGAGCCTAGTTATGGCTAGACAAGAGTTCTCAAATAAATCAACAGATCATGCAAGATAAACATAGTGAAACCCAGCACAGGAAAATTCAGTCTCTTAGACACGACATCGTAATCCTCGAGAAATTTTCAGACAAGCGCTGGGGTGGTAGAAGGTACAACACAAGTGTTGCATAAAAAAAAGAGTACCCTTGGGGACACTATCAAAATTTTGGTTCAGAAGTAACCTGACGAGCACAAGGGCACGAAGGTAAGTGACTAAGCATAATTATAGGCGAGTAAGAACATCAAAAATGCTATTGGGTATACAATGTAATAAGCTCGCAGCTTTACAAGAGTCAAAGGATCTTCCCTAAGTGATACAATGAAAGAGTATCTCAGGAAATAAGGAAGAAGGCATCAACATAAGCATAGTGACCTAAAGAAGAAATGATCATGGAAGAACATTTTCACTACGACATTGTATGCTCTCCATAAAAAAATGGCATCTAACATGACTAAGGAACACGAAGTAAAATCCAAAGTAATATTCGAGATCATATGAGTTGCACAAAATTACAATATATGTGGGCAATAAGATAAATCAAGTATTCATGTAACAAGTGGCAGAACGACCAAGAAAGGTAATTGCTTACTTTTAACGAAAGCTGAGAAGGCACGAAAGGAATTATTCGATCTATGACCCAGAGTTAGTTACATTATGAACACACTTAATATTTTGGCGTATTATCCATTCAGCATATATGTTGACAATGAAATAGCTATAGGAGACCCCATTATAAGTTAAAAGAAATAATTTACTCCACGCCACAGACAAAAGCTTGAATTGCTAGAAGGTTATATCATGGATGTTCCATAGGGTCGACGAGGGGCTAAAGTAATAACTAGTACCCTGAACCGCAAATTAGAAGATTAAATAAGCCTACTTAAAGGCTGAGATAGAGAAGGAAACTAAAGAGTTACATCATTAAAGTGAATTAAGAGTCTGATTATTAGACCCCGATGAGCAATGAAATCGTGATTCAAAACACTGTAGAATCACTCTAAATATCAGATGTAAAAAGATATAGTACAACATACATATTTTATAACGGATCTACGATAAACCTAGTTAGAACAGTACCAACCTCATAAGAAGTCAGTATGAAGCTTTCGACATATTGTGTATGCACATGATGTGCAAGTGTTATAGTAGAGCTTTAAGATGTGGATATGAATTCCACCTATATGGAAGGGAGGTTGTGAAATATATTGAAGATACGATGCAAGATTTATAGGTAAGGTACATGTGAAAAAGGTACGAGATGCCCAAGTATAGAAGGTTACAAACATTTTAGATATCAGATAGAGGGCTGGAAGCGTCAAAATTTTGTATCAAGAAATGATAGCGGTGTCGTCAGTGGCATATTTTCTAGCATGCGGTTTCCAGATATAGAGAGGTCTAGTTAAGAGTGTAAATAAGAGTTAGAGATGATATGATGTCTCGCTTGAGGTTCCGGAGTAACACAAGGAAATCAATGGCTCTTGCAAGTTAAAGGAAGGTTGCGAGTGGTACAAATAGATATATGTAGGCCGCAAGTTAATGTATGGTAGAGCGATAAGGTTTTAAGTAGATAGGAGTAAGGATAAGAATAGGTGAGTGAGAAGGTGACGAGAATAGGGAAGTCCTCGGGATTAAACCCATCACAACAAGAGAGCTGACGATTTCCATAAGTTATAAAAAGCTTAGTATAGCGTGAGTGAACTCAAAGGAGTTTAGGACTAGGAAGATTAATGCTGACCTAGTGGTAGAATAAGAGTGTAATTGTGATAGATAAGAGGATGACGTTTAGGCCTTTAAATATGTAATTATTCAAATAAAAGGGATTTCATGAATTTTCTAGGATTAAAATACTCCCATAAGGTGAATCACGTTGGGATTCTATGAAATACAGTTATTGAAGTATAGTATTGACCCTAAGTGGATCATGCAAATAACTCCAGATGTTCCTCGATGAGACGTGAGCCCTAGTGACAATATATTATGTGAGAGGTTTCAAGTTATAAGTGGTATATTAAAATCAACATTAAGGTGAATTAGCAATAGATGGATAAAAGTTCCAAAGTACGAGATGAGATTTGGTTGCCATTCTTTAGATGAATAGTAATGAGAAAGCATTAAGGTTAGATTTATACATATAGGATCAGCAACGAGAGAGTAACTTCGAGTTTGGTAGCAGACCTCGGTAGTAATAAATCAAAGCATGTGTTATGGTATACTATGAAATACCTAGATGATGTAAAGCCATAAGGATAGATATCCAAGGCTATGAAACAAGATACAACAATAATCACAAGTTCGACAAGGTACCAAGCGAAAGACTTCAGTACACCTATAGATAACTAGATGGGCAACTTGCCATAGTTATATTCCCAAAGTGAGGCCTATAGATTGGCCAAAAGATGGAGGAAAAAGGACATAAGAGTCGTATAGGTGCACATACAAGGACAGAGTCATACAGGCAGCATGACAGAAGGTCGCAACAGTTACGAGATTGGAAGAATTCTGACAACAAGTCGTGGTGTGACAAAGAGGCCTAAGGGGGGAATGACCTAGCCTTCGAATTTATTCAAACAATAGTTTCCTAGATAGTAAGGAAAACATTAAAATATATGTAACAACTATGGGTTATGAGACTGATAAGCGCATCAGCTAACATTCGAGGACGACTGTTCCAAAGGGGGGAATGATGTTACATCCCATATTTTCATATATAAGAGTACGTCTTAAGTTAATTGATGTAAGACCATAAATGAGATCATCTTTCAAAGTATATAAAGTAAGTTATCGTGTTAACTCAGATGTTACATATATTGAAGATCATGAACCGCAAGTACAAAGAGGGTTAGAAGGTTTAGAAGCTAAGGAATTGAAGAAAATAATATTTTGTCGAAAGTTGACAAGTTGGGAATATTATAATATGTACTTTTTGGGTGAGACTAGGGTTCTTAACATGATATGGAGGTTATGTTAATAGTTATGTCACTCGTATAATAGTCGTGTGTTATGTTCTTAGTTCAAGAGAGTTGTTGAACAAAAGATGGCAAAGATCATCACAAGTTAAATTCACCAATATGCTGAAAATTAGGTCAAATGTAATTGCAATTTTCTCCCAATATGCTTAGAGTTATGGTGTGTTCCATCCATAAAACTAAATCTCTATGAGTCTATTTTCTGATGCATTAAACTGTTTATCAATATGACATCGGAGAAGAAAGATATATGCATTTTTGCAAGATTGTGCAAGCTACTAGGTGACAAGTAGGTGTGTCACCTACTTTGATAAATGAGAGCCCAAAAAGAGGTAATTTCGGGTCGGACAGATAGCCCATTTAAGGGATCATCTACTGAAATATAAACCTCATTATATATAACAGATAATCAGACCTAAAGCACTGCAAACATCCTCCCCAAAATTACCCACAAACCCTAATTGATTTTCTCTCCCTTTCAAGTTCTAATAGGGCGGTAAAACCTAGAGTTTAAAGAACCAAGATAGGAGCTGAGTTATCCAAAAAATAAGGGATGTTTATTTCTATATTTCATCAATATTCTCTAATGTAAATTCATGGTAAGTAGTTCTATAGTTTTAAGAACTCACGGGACGGTGATCGGAAGCCGTGAGTTCGAGTTATTCACTTGTAGCGGACTGTTTTGTGTTGCTTTTGGTATTAGTGTTTTACTACTATTTTCTAGAATTTTGGAGAGGAAGGGTATGGATAAACACCACATATATGAAGTGTGGAGGGCTGGTCATTCCTTGTAACATTTTCGGGCTGTTTGATACTACTACGGTGGTCGTTTTGTGTATGAAGAGATTAGGGTGTGTTGGGCTATTCTGTAGTATTTTGTGGTGTATATAAGGTTGGAAAATAATGTATATATGTTGATATTGTTGTTTTCTTATGTTGATGGTGTTATTTTGAATTCGGAGGAAGTAAGGATTATAGGGGAGATGCTGCCCGTTTTTATACAAAATAAAGTTGTCGTTCATTGTGCGATAGTTGTACCTTTCGTAACATAAGCATTGTATTATTATCATTTTTTTGTAGATTAAGGTGTGAAGAGGCGAGTTCAACTTGGTGATTTGAACGATTGTGATAAGGTATGTTAAGGCTAATCCTTTCCTTCATTTTTTCATAATCCAGTAAGTACATGTGTTTGATAACGAGATATAAAAAAAGTTCATATTCTTGAATTTATGTAAATTTTCCTAGTCTAATAAGTTACAGCATTCTTCCTTATCGGGACTTCGTATTCAATTTAGCTTTGTCTTCTGTCAGCCCAGTGAGTAGATAGTCTATATATACAGTATTAAAGTATTTGCACTACCATCGAGCTATAATCAATGGGAAGGAACCTATTGGGAAACCTCTGATAAGATGGTGAGATATATACTGAGCCTACTATGGCCGAGCTCCTATGAGTGAGCCCAGCATGGCCGAGATACAGTCTAGTATGGCCGAGCACCTATGAGCAAGCCTGCTTGGCAAAGCAGTTATATATACCCAGTCTTATTGGGTCGGACAATTATTTTACTTCAAATATTGAGAGAGTTGAGCCAACATAAGCTGGTAATCACATCTTCAGATTATCTTTTACTCCCAGTTACTTTCAATTATTATATTATCATTTCAGTATCAGCTTTCAGTGATCCAATTGACTTACATACTCGATACATTATTTCTTACTGACGCCCCTTTTGCCGGGGACGCTGCATTTCATGCCTGCAGGTCCTCATTGACAATTAGAAAGACCCTCCCAGCAGACGGAGTCAAACATCAGCTAGGTTGCTAAGCTCCACTTCCTCGGAGTTACCAGGTCAAGTACTGGGAATCCATTTTATATATACAAGTTTGATGAGTAGGTCGAGGTCCTGTCCCGATCATGGTATAGTTCAGTTATCTCTAGAGACGTGTAGATGCGTCCTATATAGTTTGTATATCAGTAGCTATTCATGTCAGCCTCGTCAGCCTCCACGGTTATAATATATGTATATGAGCTTTTGGGTATGGTTATCCCTCAGACATGAGAGTTGATATTTTCATATGATTTAGAATATGGCCTTATCGGCATGAGTTGAGGGTTACCCCTCAAGAGTTTATAGTTAAAGAGTGGTATGCTCGAGCCAAGTATGGCACCGAGTTCCGTCCATGTATTATCGAATTCGGGGTGTGACAAAAGTTCTATCACTGCTAAAGTCGAGCTAAAGAAAATCCTCGATCGTGCAAATAATAGTAAGGAATATGTGAGGTGCAGATCCCGGATGGAAATCCTCGAGGATATTCATGCCAGTGGCTTTGAATTCTCAGGGAAGATCGAGCAATACAAAGGTGAGGAGTACGATGCCATGTTCCTTTAGTCCGATGCTGAGGACGATGAGGAGGAGGCCACCGGGCCATAGTTGCTGGGAAAAAGGGAAATGTCTATTCTCTTCCTTCTTCGTTGCGTATACATCTTTCATTATACGTTGTAAGTTCAGCTTGTACTCTATCGTCAATATGTAAAAATAAAAGGGTGAACCCGCAATTTGTATCTTCAGTAATTCTATTTCGTTGGAGCTTCAATGGGGTCGATTCAACATTGCATTCGCCCTTAAACTTTCGTGTTTCAAGTTTTTTGGGTCAACCCTCCGAGTCGTGTTCCAACTCGAGCTTTAATTGACCCTCAAGTTTTTTCAATTTTCAAGCTGGCGACAGTGGCTCTTACGCTGCCTGGTCATTGGGACCTTCTGATATGTGGCCCAGAGTCTTGCTAGTTAATTATTTTGGATATAGTCACTGAGTCTTTTTACGACTCGATCTTATTTTAATCGTTTAATTATCAATTTTTAAGCTGGCAACAATGGTTCTTACGTTGTCTTCTTATTGAGACCTTTTAGTGTGTAGCTCGGAGGCTTGTTTAGCTGGTGACAATGGCTCTTACGCTTTTGCCTGCAGGCTTTATTTTCTGCTTGTTATGGTCTTTTGAAATAATATTTCCTGACACATCTTTGGTTCCGGAGGAACCTCAATTTCAAGTCGTTATCGGTTATGTTTTGAGCACCTTGGAAGTTTAATAGGTTGTACGCTGAGTAGATCGAAGCCTTTGTGATTTGGAGCTGACATGGTCGAAGCTCATTTTTTTTTGCATGTTGAGGGAATCTTGTTTTATACAATTCTTTCCAAAGTATATTCAAAGTAGTGGCCTACAATTTTGTTTAGCGACGGTCGGGCATCCCCGAGTTTCAGTACTTTGGCTGTATCAGCCGTTTTGATTGCAGTCATATGTGTTCTGTCGGAGCCATTTTGATCCCGAGTGATAATTTAGGCATGTACATCGAGGGTATGCCCTTTCGGGATTCTTACAAATGCGATGTACAGCCTAAACTTTGGGATTTTGAGTTTCATGCCTATTGAGGTCTTATAGTTTTTCATGCCTATTGAGGTCTTGCAGTTTTATCATGCCTATTGAGGTTTTGCAGTTTTATCATGCCTGTTGAGGTCTTACAGTTTTTGTTGTTGTGTAGAATAGATCCGGTTACATCGAGTCTGCCCGCTTGGGGTCTTACAGTTTTGTCTTTTCCGGTACATGGCGATTGGTGACAGTCTCCGAGTGATTGAGTTTGCTTAAGCTCGAAGGCCGTTATTTATAACATAGGAGCTGCCTCGTCAGGGCCTTATGAGCCCGGAGTTCCGACCCTGGGATCGTGTAGGTATCGAATAGTAGGCGCTAAGTCCCCGAGTATCTCAGGATGCATTTGGTTGAGGGGCTCTTGCCCTGAGCATGTTGAAATCTCCATTTCTGGATGCTGAAAAATATTCTTTATTGCAATACATGTTGCAAATACATGTTGTTCTGTTTCTGTGTGCTCGGCCCGTAGGGCTTCGTTCGACATTTCTCGACGTGGAATCGGTTGTAAAAAGAGTCTCATAGGCTCGCTGATTCCTTCTTGGGAAGTGCATCAATGTTGCCTTATTAAAAACCCCGGTCGGTAAAAACCCATTACGGGACAAAAGACCGATCAAAGAAGAGATTGCAACGGACGCGTTGAAGCCTTCAACCTTCAAGCTGGGATGTCTTCTTGATTACCTTAGTTGTTGACTTGCTCAAGAGTTATTGTGAAGTGGAAGATGGAAAGAGGGATGGGCGATTATACCTTGGTGGCGATGGCGCTTCTCGAGTTCTGGCGCTTGTTCGGCAGTTGCTAATTGGTCCTTTATTCAAATGCGTTTGGGAAGATCATCAAAAAATTGTGCGGACGAAATGTTGAGGCTCGTCTTCTTTGTTTCATTTTTACTATTTCTACTTCTCGTAGTTGATTTTAGTGCGGCTGCTGAGAAGTTCTTGAAGGTGCCCATTATCGAGCAATCAGGTCACTTCCTCTCGGAACTCCCTGCAGTCTTCAGTTTGGTGCCTGTGTGAGTTGTGGAACTCGCAAATCAAATTGTAGTTCCTGTGGGAAGGATCTAAATGCAACGTTCTAGGACATCTAGCATCCCTTATTTTACTAATGGCGAACACAATGTCTGACACATCGACGTTGAAGCTATAATCTGATAGAGAGGGTTCTCCCATTGGCCCTGCTGACCCGTTGAAGCAACCCTTATTGTAGCGTCCCTGATGGTTCTGCCCTTGGTTTGACGATCGGTCGTTGCGGGGTGGATTGCACTTTGGAGCATTTCTACTATCATCAGGGTATGGCTGGTACCTTTCTTTGTTCGGTCTTGGCTCTTTTTCCAAGAGCCTGCTCGGGTGTACTAAGCCCGAAGGGGGTCCCAACTGGTCGTCCTCGATCCTGATCTTTGACTGGTATCGGTTGTGGACGTCCGACCAGGTTATGGTGGGACACTCGATCAGGTTCTCTTTTGGCTGCCTCAATGCCCCCAAACTTGCTCGTTTAGGTCTTGAGTAAAGGCCTGCACTGCCCAGTCATCGGAGACCTGGGGGAGCCCCATTTATTCTGTCTGAAAACAGGACACGAATTCTCACAACATTTCATTCTCCCTTTGTTTAATCTTGAATACGTCGGACAGCTTGGTTTCTACTTTGATGGCGCCGACGTGCACTCTCACGAAGGAGTCTTCTATCATGGAGAATGAATCTATGGAATCAGGAGACAAGTTGTGATACCACATCATGGCCCCTTTGGAATGTGTTTCTTCGAATTTCTTCAAGGATTGAATCGATCTCATCGTTCCTTATGTCGTTACCCTTCACTGCGCACATGTAGGTAGTGATGTGTTCACTGGGATCTGTGGTCCCATTATATTTTGGGAGTTCTGAACTTCTTTGGAATGTGCTTTGGATCCGCTTCCTCCGGGAACAGTCGTTGCACGAACTTCCTCAAATGTACACCGTTTGGACTGAGGGCGCACCTGAGATCTAATCACCCCTAGAGTTATAGGTCTCGACCTTTTTATCATTGGCTGCAATTATTTTCTCGCCCGATTCGATCCTTTTGGTAAGGTCCTCGAGCATCTTCACTACAGCGGGGTCGATCATACACCTATTACTGCTTGATCTTCCGAGCGCTTGCTCGGTGGGGGGAGCTGTCTCCAGTGCTGCCGTGCTGGGATTCTTCAGATGGCTTTGTAACTGAGCAATAGCCAACTGTTGTGCCAGCAACATTTCAAAAATAAAATGAAGACTAAAACCTTGTTATTCCCGGGCTGAGATTCTTTGAGCTTCTTATTGGTCGTTGTGTCGTATGCTTCTATCGGTGTGAGAAGTTTTGCCGACATACTGCGCGTCCTACGAATCCATGTTTGCTACAATCTGTCTGGGCGCATTATTGAGATTCTGTGGTGGTGCCCCTGCGCCCGGGACATGCACGCCATTTTCCCCGTGATCTTCGAGGTTATCGTTTTCGACTCTATTCACCGAGCTAGACATTTTGACCTAAAAACAAAGGATCTTGGACAAGAAAAGTATGAAAGATAACGTGTGTTTTTGCAATGATACCATCAAGAAAGTAATCACTATTATTTTTTGCCCCACGGTGGGCGCCAAACTGTTTACCGTAAAAATGGTAACAACAATTAAATTTGTTAAAGGGATTATAAAAATACGTGATCTATTCCCAGGCTAGTTGTTTGGAGTAGTTGATGCTAAAAATAAGTAATGTTATGATGAAATGCGAGCTAAAATAGGGCACTGGTGAAACTGAGGGTCTTATTACCCTGGCTTTGGACTAGTTGATGTGGGGCCTCGTGGTCGATGCCAGAGTCAAGCTCGAGGTATCGGCGGCAGACGAGAATGGGATAACAGTTAAGATATGATCAAATAAAGCTCTCTATGGCCAACACCAAGTAATATAACGAAGAAAAAGTAAGAAAGCTATAAATATTAGAGCAGCCTCGGGCTAGTGAGAACAATCAATTTAGAGAGAAGAGAGAGAGAGATATATATATTATTGCACTTATGGAGAATAGTGGGAGCAACATCAGTCGTTTACAAGGTGGCATATACCCCCTCATATAGGAGAGAGAATATAATATAGTACAGAGTGTATTGAATGCAAAGATACGGGGATGGGACGGCTAGGCAAAGTACTAGTGTTTATTTATTCTAGTCGTTTGCCTCAGGGATCCCCCGTTCTCGGAGCCTTTACTCGGTCGCGGACGAATTTTCTACCTTCGGAGCCTTTGCTGAGTTGCAGTCAAACCTCGATGGAGGGAGCTCGATAGTACTCCTGCAGCCTCGAGATGCTGATGTGACTCCCTGGATACACCTTAACGGTGAGAAATAGACCGCTCTAATTTCACCACATACACATTTGTTCTCCAGGTGGGCTCCTTATTGCTGTCTTCCTTTGAACATTGTTGTTTTCCTTTGTTCTCTAGGTAAGTGTCTGATTACCAATATTTGCACTGTTTTTCCTTGAAACTTGAACTGTTTCCCTTTGTTATCCAGGTGGGCTCCTGATTGTTGTCATCCTTTGAACATTGCTGCTTTCCCTTTGTTCTCCAGGTGGTCGCCTGATTGCTGAACATGAACTGCTTTCTCTGGAGACTGCTTTTCTTTTGAACTGTTCTCCCTTGAAACTTGAACTGCCTTCCCTTGTTCTCTAGGTGGACACGTGATTACAACAAAACAGATAAAACAGAAGAAATTTTCTGCCCCAGTTTGATATTGGGAACATCTGTGAGTGTTAACCGATTCTTGTTATCAAAATAAGTTCTAAGCTAAATTCCCTTATCCTAAAAATTTCAAACCAAATCTCATCTCAAATGTGAAAAACTTTAAATGCTAAATTATACTTCCCTAAAGCAGAACTTACGCTAAATCTTGTTCTCTATGAAGGTCTTGAAATTTAACTAGGTCCCATTATCCAGGAGGGTCCTGAAAACCCCTCTCCCCCTTTTTCTTAAAATTAAATCCTATTATCCAGGAGGGCCCTGAAAAGTTTAAATTAAGTCCCATTATACAAGAGGGTCCTGAGATTTTTTAATTAAATCAAATTATCCAAGAGGGTCCTGAAAAGCCAAGAATGAACTTACCTGAGCCATGCTTTCTTCCTGGAGGATCTCTACAGAACGAAAAAAATTCCTTGCCCCTGAACCATGCTTTTCCTCATGGAGGGTTCCTGCAGATCGAACAAATTTTCCTTTCCCTTTCTCAAACCGCCGTTGTGCTGACAAAATTTGGGCACGAAACTTGAAAAAATTCAAACATCCAAGCTTTGATTTGTACACAATTTTCGTCCCTGTTTCAAACAAAGAAAACTTGTGAGTTTATAAATATGGTGGTTGGTTTGTGGTCTTAATTTTAAGGGCGATTTCTCCTTCACATCCCATGATAACTTCGATTTCAACTCGAAAGACCTTGCTTGTTTATTAACTGACAACTTTATCTATCACCCTTATCACGAAAAATACCTTTGATCCGTTCAAACCCAATACAACTCATCTATTGCATTGTGCTCATGCATTAACATGTATAGAGCCTTTGTGCTTCACAGGAATCCAAAAGCACATCAATTGCCACCCACTCAGTGCGCATGTTGTTCTTTCTTGACTTAACCCACTGGCCTTGACCTTGAGGTCTATTGCCCCTTCACTTGCCATGATAACCTTGCTTGTCATTGGTTAACCACTTTCTTTGTCAACCTTATCACAGAAAATACCTTTGATCCGTTCACCCAACATCCTCTATAAATTGAATTGTTCATGAATTGACATATACCAAACTTTGGTATTTTACATGAATCCCAAAGCGCGTTGATTGTTTCCAACTCAGTGTGCATGTTGTTCTTTCCTGACTTATGCCACATTGATTTGCTAGCCAGATCCCGTTTTGTGTAATTGGAAAGCTGGTGGAAAATTTTGAAGTCATTTATCACTTGTTCCGACCAAACAGACTCAGGAAGAGGAAGTAAATATGACAAAAGGAACAAAGTAAAGGACAATAGAAAGTGATGATTCCTGACAAGAAAACTACAAAGTAGAAACTTATCAGATGTGGATACCAACTCTAATGACCATGACATGCACCTTTGGATAAGGTGGCCTAATCTGTCAAGCAAGTCTGATGTTCAACTCTTGTTATACCCCTAAACCGTGATGATAGGCTTTAATGCTCTGATTATCCAATCCGATTCACAATCCTTATTCAACTTGTAGTGCTCGAAGGGTTTTCACCATCAAGCCTCTGCCATTTTTTTCTTTTTCTCAACTCACCATCGCCTTATGCTGCATGTGAAGGTTTTCACCAATAAGACTGTCTCATTTTGTTCTTTTCTTCTCATTTCCCCTGATTCTGCAGATGACAAGGGATTAATAGTGGTAAAAGCATCATATACCCTTGGCATGTCTAAACTCAGCACTTTCAAAGATTATCTGGGAGGTCTCTTTTGGACTGTAATGTGGCTTTTGGACAAGATTAGAAAAAAGGATATCATAAAAGCTCAAAGGAGCTATGACAACGAGGTTAATTTATTTACAACTTTTGGAATCCATTCTAAAAAGTTTGCCCCAATTTCTAAAGCAAGGGAATTTGATTCTTTTGTTTTTGAGATGGAATTTCTGCCCACTATCGACTTCATGGGATCATGAAATATTTTATTTGGTGTGAACGAACTGTGAGGCTGCATATGTGTCTTGTGGTGACAAGAATCAGGTCAAACGTAGTTCACATGACTACTTTTTGTTACTATTTTGCTTTTCAATTTTTTTTCATTTTTTTTTCGTTTCCCTTTTTTCCTTTTTTTTTCTTTTTTATTTTTTTTTCTTTTTTTATCACTTTTTTCCTTTTTTGCTTTTGTAATGAACTTTCTAAATAAACCTATGGGGGCATGAACTTATTGTTTTTTCGTATGACTCTAACTTGATTCCAAAATAAGGGAGGTCAAAAGAAATAGGATCAGGCTCAAAAGGTTATCAAATGGTATAAGTGTTTGGATAGCTGAAAGAGGGCCTCCCAATCCCTGAAAATGGCAAGTACAACACATGCAACTTGAAATGAAAAAGGAAGAACACACACAACATTTCTTTTACAGCTTCGGCATTGCTATCACTGATATGCTTTCCACCTTTTTAGTGTCTTGTCAAGTACAAAACTCTCATTGGGTTATTTCTTCTTCACGATGGGTGCCCTCCATCTATTTGGAGCAAACTCCCTTGACTTTATCTTGTAAATTGAGGTGTACATGAACTTAAGACTTCTCATTTCAAACCATTGGGACGCACTCTCTTGTAATAAATTCTTGTTGTCCCATTAACTTCCCAAACTATATGCCCCAATTTCATACAGTTTGGGCTTCGAATGATCTCAAAATGTGCAAATATGTACTTATTTCCCTCAAGTGTCCCTATCATATTCAAAATTATTTCATTGCTTCCTGATTAAACTAACTTTTAAGACCAGACCTAGAATTATGCGTGCATGTCATGTAACTAGATAAAATATGAGAAGAACTATAAAAGGAGAAGAGAACTAAAAAAAATGACCAAAAATAACAGAAAGCAGAAAATCGTATTAGACATACGGTAAAAGAGTTTGAACAACATAAACTAGGGTTACAACAATGGAACAGGCCTAGATAACACTAAAATAGTTACTAAGACTAAACAAAATAGGCAAAATAAAATCATAGAAGAGTTTGAGTCACAAGACAATATCCTAAAATAACCCGGACAACAGAAATGACAACAAAATAAACCACTAGAACTCCTCCCTGGGTAGCCAAGAAAGGAGCGTCTTTCCAATTACCAAGTTCGGCATCTTAGCCACTAAGTTCCATATCAATATTACCAAGGCCATTGCCAATTTCAATATCATTAACTTCACCAAGTGACTCCTTGACTCCTTTGACCAACCCTTCGTCATTGCCAACCATCCCAACAATCTTTGCGTTGTCATGTACCTGTAGAGGATTACGTGTGACACTTGGGGTATTACTCCCGTGGACAACAATTATTCCTTCTTGAATCATTCTTCCTATTTTCCTTTTCAAAGCACGAAAATCTTCAATGCTTTGCCCTTGGACATTAGAGTGGTACATGCACCATATAGTAGGATCAAATCCGTTTGCATATGGGTCTGGAGTATAGCCGAGGAGCGGCTTAATCAGGCTAGAATGTTTTAACTTGTCAAACAAGCTTGTGTCGGATCCCCTGATTGGCGTGAAACTATTTCTCTGCCTTTTTTCCCCTCTCTGGCCCTATTTTCTAGTGCTGTTGGATGCTCGAAAATGGTGTGAAAATGCACGAAAATTTTGAGATGCTGGTGCTCGCCCTAGGGAGTGACCTAGTTGTTGGACAGATAGCCGGATGTTGTTCAGAGGACAATACTGGGGTGGATTATGTTTTGGGGACGTTGATGGGGTCGGTATTGAGGATGAAAGCGTTTAGCAGGAATGCCCACTTGACCTTGTCACTGGCGGGACTTAACAACATCTTTTCTATCAATCGGAGAACCGACCCGAGCAACTTGATCGCTCTATCTAAGCCAAAAACTCCCTAAAACTTCCCTCGGGTTTCTTTTACATCTGATATAGGGTAGAGTGGTATGGGATAAATGTCTACATTGTACTGATAGTGCCGAACAAAATCTTTTGCCATGTCACCCCATGCATGCCACTTACTGACATCTTGACGAATAAACCACTCTACCGCTGGCCCAGCTAGGCTCTCATTTAAATACGCCATCAGCAACTCATCTTTCCCGCCAACACTTCTCATTTCATTGCAATCACCCCTCAGTTGGGCTTCAGGATCTCCACGCCCATCATACAAATTAAACTTTTACATCTTAAATCCTTTCAGCTTTCTGGATATCGCACTTGCTCCACTGTCTTAGCAGTCTTTGCAATCTCACTGGGAGGCTCAAAATGAGGAGAGTAAGAGTATGGAGCTGAGACCATGAAAGTTGGTCGGGGAACACAGTGTTGGGCATCGGGGATTTTTAAAACTGTCTCGCTAGAGGATCGAAGAAAGGTAGAAGGTGGATGAGCTACAAGAACATCAGTGGTCAAAGGAACGAGATATGAGGTGGTTTTGGTATGTGGAGTATGAAAAGGTTGCAGGCAGACGTTAGCAGTAGTAGGTAGCTGGATTTGTGATAGTGACAGAATGGTGACAAGGCTTTCAGTGTAGTTAGGGGGAACTAATGGTGGAGGGCGCCCACTAACCCAGGCTTGGTATATTTCGGCCATCTATCTTTTCAACATTAAGACCTCTTCTTTCAACTTAGATTCTGATTCAACCACCTTAAACGGATCAACAACCACTATATCCAAGTCTTTGCTACAAATGGCTACCTTGCTCTTTGACCTTGTGTTGTATGGATGAGTTACTTAAAAATCACAAACCAACCACCCTTCTGCTCAATGAAGATAACAAAAGGAACAAAATGGGGTTATCGTGTTAGCAATAGGGTATTTAACAGCTAAAAATATCACATTGTGTGCAATGCACCTAACAACAATTAACGGTTCTAGAATGCCTTCGACGGTCACAAGGTCACTTTGCATCATCACAAATTTGTTCATTTCGGTCTTCTCTTTTCTTTTCTGTTCCGGCACTTCTTGGCTTTCTCATTTTATTCCAAATTATCACTCTTTTCTTTCCCCTCATTTCTCACATCCTATAATATCATCTCTTATTTTTCTTTTTTTTTACTTTTAATAATACAAAAATGATTGAATCGAACCCTTTGTAGGTTTCCTACGTATCATGACGCCACATGAATCAGATCTTTGCGTAGTACGGGAAGATCGGGAATAAAGTAAACAAACTAACATTCTCATTTTTTTTTCTTTTTTTCCCTTTATTTATTACCTTAATGAATACTCTGATGAGAAAAAGGAATGAAATCTCTCTCTGTTTTTATAGACTTAATGCTCTATAATCTATTCTAAAATCTATCTTACACAAGCATATATTTTCTTTCTCTTTTTCCTTTTTATTTTGAAACAGATACTCTATGAGAAATTATTAAGGAAAAAGTCCTAGAAGAGAAAAATATTTTTTGATTCTTTTGTTAAGGAAGGAAATCTAAAGAATAAACCAAAAAATTTTTTTTTTTTTTGGATTTCAGTTTTTGATTACCTAAGGAAGAAACTTTAAAGATAAATAAAACATAAAGTACGTTTTTTTCCTTCTATGTACAATGTCCTAAAGTTCAAGTAAAAAGAATTTTTTTTTTCCATTTGCATTGATTTTCCAAAGAAGAACCTCAAAAGAAAATCTTTTTTTTTTTTTGGTATTTTGAAATTAATATCTTAAATAAAACATTTAAAAAGGTACTAAAAGAAAAATTCTCTTTTTTGTTTAATTTTTAGTCATAATAAACTAAAGGGAAAAAAATTAATTTTTATTTTGAGTTCTAGATATTAATTTTCTAAAGGAAAAAACACCTCAATTTTTTTTTAAATTTCTAGGAGTAGTACTTCTAAAGAAAATTCTAACGGAAATATAAAAATGCAAAATATCTTTTTTATTTGTTTTTTTATTTATAGTACATTTTTCAAATACCAAATAGGAAATAATAACAAAAGACTCGACAAACTTAACTGGACTATGACAGCCTCGAGCATCAACTAAATGACTGAACACTACTATACAGGACTAGAAAGTAAAACATGAACAATAGACTCAAAAAGATAAAAATGCTCCTCAGGCAGTTTCTCAATGCAGTGGTCCTGGGGTATCTGTCATACTTAAACTCTAGTACATAGAACCACACCTATATAAGAAAATTGAAACCAATACTAAGTGAGGCAATAACATTCCCTACCAGACACATGCAAGCCATGGTTGTGAGTAGTCTTCTAAAATTATCATATGCCGCTAAAAATGCAAGATTTGGCTAAGACTCGCGAGACAAGAACCTAAACTCACTAGGAAGGCCGGACCCTATGTGGGTTGCCTACGTATCACACAGCGAAAGACGAGAATCAGGGAGGCGTAGTTCGGGCAGACTAGATACGGGCAAGAAAAAAAAAACTAATTTAGAGAAAATATATTTTTTTTTGACTTTTGTTACGAAATATGATGAAAAATGTAAACTCCTTTTTTGGATTTTCTTTTTCCTCTTTTTTTTTTTATTTTTTTTATTTTTGGAAAATGATGGGAAAGTGCAAAATCTTTTTGAATTATTCATGATTTTTTTTCCTTTTCTTTTTCTTAAAAAAAGTGAAAGAAAACATAATTGGGCCTTATTTTTTTTAAGCAAATATACCCCTAGGTAGGATGGCTAGTGGATAGTATATAAATATAATCCCAAATAGGGTCCAAAAAATACAATGTGGCCAACGTACCATAAAAACTTTATAAAGCTGCTAGTTAATACTAAAAATAGAAGACAAAATCCTAAAACACTAGCTATTACATCATGTAATGCAGCATAAGTCCATCTCCTGTCAGTGTATGTGAAAACAAATGGCAAAGGCAAATACCAAGCAGCACCTAAAAATCACTCACCAGGCGCCAAAGTATACATTCCAAAGACCAAATTGAATACCAATCCATCACACCAACAGTTTGAACTCAGCAATGCTATAATGAACCATCCATAACTCAAATGATACCTCATCTCACTTACCTTTTGTACTGCAGTATCATCTCCAGAATCAGTGTGTAAGCACACTAATACCACTGAAACATGACAACACAGTACACAAAGTAATATAAGCCAAATCTGAAGGCATATGTGCTGCAAAATAGGATGTGAACTCCATTGAACATCTGTAACTTCTAACATGTGTATTGAGATCCCAGATGATAGTTTTGATGACCTGAATATCCATACTAACACTAAATGTAGAGCAAACCTGCACATTGCTAGGACAGCTTTCTGAACGTTGCTAAACATCCCCCAGATTGAGCATGAAACCATGGTAATACCACTGAGTAGCTATTCATCAAAGTCCAGACATACTGAGGCTTAGGTAGACATAAGTATAGATAGCTCATCAGTCTGGTGCTTTTCTCTTTGCTATCCTAATTCTAAGGTTAGGAATTTGAGCTTTGTCCATGTTGATTAGCACCTTTCCTTCCCTTGGTAACTCATGAAATGAATTAAATATGATTGTACCTGCAAAACAGAAAACATGGTTAGCTAAAAAATCTGCCACTTTGTTGCCTTCCCTTAACACATGTTGGAACAACACATTATATGTATTCTTGATCTCCTTAATCTTCCTCACTTCTGCCCCTATACACCATGGTGTCTCCCACTCCTCCTCAATTATTTTCTTCATTACCAATGAATCGATTTCCATAATCAAAGGATGAAGCTGCTTCTCTACACAGAATATGAGTCCCTCAACTATTTCTTTTGCCTCAGCTACTATGTTCGTTGCCTCTCCTATTTCTTTTTCCGCTGCATATATCAAGTCCCCCCTATCATCTCTAACACAAAATCCATAAGAGCTAGGACCCGGATTCCCCCTTGAAGCCCCATCTGTATTGAACTTGAACCACCCTTGTTATGGCATTTTCCAACTGACTATTCTTGTAACCACCACTGGTCTATAACCCTCAAAAAATCTGATCATATCTGGCCATAATAGTTGGATCCCAGGGAGCCAAGAATATCTCACCTTTGCCAAATAATACAATGTTTTATTCACCTCATGTATCACCCTACTCCATGACACATTTCCCCCATACTTGATTGTGTTTCTTCTCTTCCAAAGTTCCCAAAGAATTATAGCTGGAGCTGCTTGGTACAAAGGTCTCAATTTGGGACAACATTTTGCCTTCCATCATTCCCTTATAACCTGATGTACTTGCACCATATTGATCACCAATCCTGCTGGTTGTGTGAATGCTTTCCATACATTATTTTCTGTCTCACTAGTCAGGAACAAGTGTTGGAATGAATCCGCTTGAGGTGGTGAACAACACCAACACTTCGAGACCACCATGTAACCCCCTCTTCTCCATATATCATCTGTAGGCACTTTCCCTCTCTAGATTCTTTACATGAAGAATGAAATTTTGAAAGGTAATCCTTTAGTCCACATCTTTGCAAATTCAGGATTAGGAGGTTCCCTATGTCTCATTATTCTCCATGCACTACTCACAGAAAATTTACCTAAAGGTGTAGCAATCTACCTAGGGGTATCCCATAACTCCTATTCATTTTAAAAAGGAATCTCCTATCTACTATGATCTACAATGTCTTGAGGGAAGGTTTGGTTTAACATTGTATCATCCCAATGATCTTCAGATCTCAAGTCAGCCACTTCTTGTAGTTCTTCATTTATGATGAAATCTGGAGGCAGTACATGATATAAAGCTCCCAAACAAGTCCAATTCTCATGCCATACATCAGTAGTTCCCCTATTCATTTCACACAGAATTTCATGCTCCACTTCTTCCCTATCCTCAAGCATTTTCCTCCAACCGTGAGATCCCCCTCTAAATTGAACTACAGTAGGTATCTCTTTCTTGCAATACTTATTCAACATAAAGTTAGACCATAATGATTTGGTTGTTCTGAAGTTCAACCATAGTTTGCAAATAAAGCCTTGGACACATCAAACAAAGATCTGAAGCCTATTCCCCCTTCCTCCTTAGGTAAACATAAATTCAGCCACTTTGTCCAATGTCTACTTCTTCCTTCTTCCTTATTGCTCCAGAAGGACCTTGCAAAAATTTTATGTAGATATTCCAACACATTGTGAGGAGGATAAAGAACTGATAGCATGTATGTAGGAATGCTTTGCAAGACACTTGCAATCAATGTAGCCTTCCCTCCATATGATAGCAATTTGACCTTCCATGAGTGAAACTTTGCCTTAACCTTTTGAATCAGATCATTGTAATACTTCTTCCTGCTTCTTGTGTAAAAGATTGGACACCTAAGATAGGTAAATGGAAAACTTCCTTTTGAAAATCCAGTGATAGCAGCTACTGAGTTCACCAATACTCTAGACACCTTTGAATGCATATAGAAGGAACTCTTTGTCTTGTTGATCATCTGTCCAGAAGTACTCTCATATAGTGTCAACACATCAATTATCTTCTGAAGGGAATATGAATCTGTTGATGCAAAAATGATAGTATCATCTGCATAAGCTAAGTGATTCAAAGGATCTGACCATTTTGGCATGCCAAATCCCCTAAACTGCCTGTCTTCAAACAACTTATTCAATGCCCTTGATAACACTTCTGCTGAGATTATAAACAATGCTGGTGAGAAAGGGTCTCCTTGTTTCACACCCCTTGTTGAATGAAAGAATCCTGAAGCCTGACCATTCACCATAACTGAGTGCCAATTGTTAGAGATTAGATTCCAAACCATATTGATAAAGCATTCAACAAACCCCATCATTCTCAAAACATGAAACAAATATTTCCAAGATACCCTATCATATGCCTTGGCCATATCAAGCTTGATCACCACATTAGCAAGCTTCCCTCTTAGTCTTATATCAGTGACAATCTCCTGTGTCAATAATATATTTTCAAAGAACAGTGCAACCAATGTATGAATATCTCCCTTCACAATCTCCCAGCATGCTTGAAAAACAAACCAGAAAAACCATCTGGACTGCTTGCTCTTTCACTACTTAATGCAAAGACAACATTCTTTACCTCCTCCATGTTTGGAAATATGCATAGCTCCAAGTCCTGCTCCCTTGTGATCATTGTAGGTACATTATTCAACATATCAAAACCTGCAGGATCCCCTTCCATAGTAAATTGTTTCTGAAAAAATTCTACTGCAGCTTGTGATAGTTTCTCTTGATCTTAAATCCATGAACCATCCCCATTCTGAATTCTTCTCAGTTGTAACTTTTGCCTCTTCCCATTGACACAATTATGAAAAATCTAGTGTTTCTATCACCTTCTTCAAACAATTTCATTCCTGTTTTTTGTTTCCAGTATTCTTCTTCAAAGCTCAGGTATTTCTTTAGCTCAGCTTGAGCCTACTGGAGAACAATTCTATTTTGTATTGAAGGATCCTCCTTAAACAACATCTCCTTAAATCTCACTACATCCTATCGAATGGCTAATGGTTTGAAAATATCACCGTAGGTCAATTTACTCCATTTTGATAAAGCATCCTTGACCCTCTTCAACTTGTGCTTGAACATCAAAAAAGGATCCCCTACAAAGTCTGCAATCCAATTCTGCCTCACCACATCCATAAAGGAATCATGTTTTGTCCAGAAATTCAAGAACTTGAATGGCTTTACAAACTTCATAGCTTCCTCTCCACAACTCATTAGTAAGGGAGCATGGTCTGAGCCTGTCCTAATGAGGTGTTCCACTTCAATTGTTGGGAACAAAGTCTGAACGGGCAAATTTACAAGGATCCTATCCAATCTTTTAAAGATACATTCTTCATTTGGCCTGCCATTCCACCAAGTGAAAGGACTACCCTTGTACCCCAAATCAAACAGCCCATATGAGTTGACACAAAAAGCAAAGTCTTCATACTTTGGAGGATATACTGGCAGCCCCCCAATCTTCTCTTCCTCTCCAAGAACAACATTGAAATCACCCCCACTAACCATGGCAATTCCATATCACTAGCCAAGTAGTAAAGATTGTCCCACAACTCTAGTCTCTCAAACGAACAACACTTAGCATATACAAAAGTCATCATAATGTATTTGCCATGATCTTGACAATATACTCTGATTGTCATTTTGTAAGGCCCCGGAAAATTTGCTAAGTAACCTAGGTTTTCGTGGTGCCACGTAGGCTAATTAATGTTTTATGTGGTATTAACATGGTGTACATCAATTGGAATTGGTAACTATGTGTATAAGTCTCATGGTAAGTAATTTGGGGTCCAAGGAAAGGCCTAAGTATAAGAAAAATTGGAAAAGTCCATTATAAGCTAAGATTTCAAATGAGTTCGCACAAGCCTCCACTTTGAACGAGTATATCTAAATATCTATAAGGTTTTAGGTGATGTATAACCTATCAAATTAAAGGCCTTTGAGTTTAGTTTCCAACGCTTCAAACCGTTCATCATTTTGGACATTCCTACACAAAGTTATGATCAAATTACCAAAAGCTAGAAAAATGCGAGTCTGTGTGAAATCTGCGATCGCAGATTGAACTCTAAGGACCGCAAAACCCATTCTGCGATCGTAGAATGGTCGTAGAATGAGGCAGAACAGCCCAGTTCTGGGCAACGAGTTCTGCGATGAATCCGCGGCCCGCATACCTATTCTGCGGTGGATTATGCGGTAGCATAGTTGACATCGGAGGGTTAATTTTCTAATTTTCATAACCCGACCCCATTTTGATATATAGCCTTTGGGGCTTCATTTGGGGTTATTTCCTACTGATTTTAGAGACAGGTGAGAGTATTTTAGAGAGAGAAGGAGGAACCTTACATTTAAATCATTCAAACCTTGCATCAATTTTCAAGAATCAAAGAACCCAATCACAAGATCTTCATCTAAGAGCTAAAATTCTATACCCTAGGTTTTAATTTCGAGTTTGGAGTATAAGATGGGTTATTGAGGTATGATTCTTGAGTGTATTAGTATTGTCTATACATGCATGTACAACTTAGGTTTATGGGAAGATTGTTTAACTTAAATAAGTAAGATTGGGTTAGGGAATGAAGGAAATCATGAAAAGGGGATTTGAAATCAAGATGCTCATCTAGTATTTGATAAAATGCTCAAATGAGCTAGAGTTATGAATATCTTTCTAATTTTTGCTCAATTTTGCTATGTCTCAAAATAGATTGAAGTTGCTAGAATTTCCGGAACGTTGTAGTAACTTAAGGAAAAGCTCTTTAAGGTATGTATGGCTAACTTTGACCTTTGTAAAAATCACCTTGTTTGGTATACAAATATTTGGTGTGTGATATCTACGTGGATTATTTGTAAAATTCTTGTGGTTGGCTTTTTGGGTGTTTGATTGGTTTTATTGAGCGTTTGTGGTTTAATGGTGAAAGTAATTGACAATGAACTAAATGAGTGATTGTGAAAGTGTTATGTGGTAAGAGTTGAGAAACAAATTATGGAAGGAAAACCATAAATGATGCAATTGGAACAACTGTGGTAATAACATATTTGCCTTGTTGTGGAAAATTATTGTGGTGACTTAAATTGCATATGAATTGTTGAAAATGAAGGAAAATGGTATTGATGGTTATGGAAACTTGTAAATTGTCGTGGTTGTTCTTAAGAAGTGTTGTTGTTGATGTTTGTGAATTGTTTATTGTTGTTGTGTTGTTTGTGAATTGTAACTGTACGGTGGGATCGGGTTGCGCGCCGCAACACGAAGTAATAAGGTGTGGGTTATGGTGATAAGGGTGGCCGATGTAATAAGGGTGGAAAGTGATCAAAATCACTATTGAAACAAAATATGAGCAATTTGTGAAATCATTGATGTGAAAATGTGGAAGGGGAAACAGGAGAGTTTGTAAACTTGTTTGGCTTGATTGTTCCTTTCATGTGTGTTTGGTTGCTGCTTCTATTACAGTTCTCTACGAGTGTATCAAATTGTGAAATCACTGATGTGGAAATGTTGAAGGGTAAAAGGAGAGATTGTAGACTTGTTTGGCTTTATTGTTCATTAACTGTGTATTAGATTATTGATTTTGTTATTGCTTGCAACTTGTGTATGGTTTGAGTTTACTTATGGCAAGGTTTGTTCATACATACCAATACAATTCAAATGTACTGACGTCCCTTTTGCCGGGGGCGCTACATTCCTGTCATGATTGTAGGTGGATCCATAGTAGGTACTTCAGTCCACCGATCGTTGCTCACCTTCATTTTCCATCAGATGCATTGGTGAGCCCCTTTCCTCTCGGGGCCTTGCGTTGCTCATGCCGCTTTTAATTTCGGAGTCTTGTTTTGGTTTTTGGTGTAAGGTATAGCCGGAGCCTTATTACCGGCAAGTATTGTATCACCCTTTTGTATCCTTAGAGGCTCCGTAGACAGTAAATGTGGGTTGCGAACTTATGTAAATAATTATTTTGTATATTGGGCGGTGTAAGATGTAAACCACGCTGAGAACCATGTATGTTGTGTTGTAATGAAAATGTGGGGGTAACACGTAGGATAGGAAAGGCACCAAAGTCTGCTTGATTGGGGATACCCGGTCGAGCGCCGGTCATGTCCCTCGAATTTGCGGCGTGACACATTTGTTGATCAGTGTCTATTAATAAATCCCATTCTACCACAGCATCAAAGAACAACCAAATCTTCCCATTCACATTTGATATTGCAGCTTCCATACCTAGCCTTCTTCTATATTTTTGAAGAAACTTCTGTTTTTGCTTTGGTTCCATAAGTGCAACAATAAAGAAACCATGCTTTTTCTGCATATTAACAACCCTTTGAAAGGCCTGCTGTGTCTTTACAGACCTTATATTCCATATGAAGGTCTTGATCATCATCTTAAAACATTAGAGGCTGCCCTCATGGGCAGTATTCTTGTAGGTTACAATGGTTCTTTATGTTGATTTTTCTTCCCTTTCCTTCCACTTGTAATTGCTGATTTTGGAGACAAGTCCCCATCCCTTGCAACTGCCTTAAAGTTTTCAACAGTCTATTCATCATCCTCTTCTCCCTCGTATTTCCCTTGTTGATCAATCAAATTCTTCTGTATATCATCTGGCAGCTCCTTGTGAGTGATAATGTCATGGAGTACCTGATTTAGAGTCCTCAATGGCACATTGATTTGGATCTGCATTGGTGATTCAGTCACTAATGCACATGCCACTGGCAGTGTCTCCAATTCCCTTATCTACTTTGTATCTAAGACTTGTTCAGCTGGTTCATAAGGGATTAGAGCTATTCCACTTTGTCCTTTATTCCTCTCCATGTTCCCCACATTATCCTGCATCAATTTGAATTGAAGTGCATACACAGATCCTAGGTCAGGAGTTATTGTAGCAACATAGTTAGAAGTTACTGTTCCATTGGGATCAGACACCTTCTCATGCCCTATTTGTTGCTCCCTGCAAACTATAATCTTCCTAACCTCAGTATACACATTGTCATGAAGTCCCTTCTCCAAATCATACACCGAAACTCCATCAACAAATGCCAAAATCTCCACAGTTTTACTAGGGTTTACTGTTACATTGGCGTTCTTTTTTGTTTTTGATATTTGAGCTGATCCACCTTGATTCCCAGCTTCCTTATGAGCTCTTGAATCACCTCCATTCATTTTCCCCAATTTTGACTCCATAGAACTCAAGTTACAGTCAACCTTAGTTTGAAGATTGCTAGGGTTTACTGTAGTTTCTACTGTTTTGGCAATTGTTTGATCATTATTGCTGTTCTTCCCTTCTTTATTCTCTTTTGTCTTTCTAGCATCATTGTGACCCTCCATAGACTCAGCCTCATCTCCCCATGACACCTTAGTCGAATTAACCTCATTACACTCCTTGTTTTGCCCAGAATCACCATATTATTGTGATGGTACTTCTTGGCAAGAATGATTAGTGGTAACATTAAGTTGTCTAAGCTCCTCTTTGCTGGTACCAAATCTCATATGCACCCATTCAATAGTCGACTCTCTATTGATCCCCTCCTCCAATGTTGATCCTTATGTTTAGTAGAATCAATCGTAGTCCCTTCTTGATCTCCTGACGAATGAATCCTACTAGGAGTAGGATTAGAAGATTTTTCCAAAACTCTTTCAACTGACTCCTTCTTTAAACGCTTTGAGTCAAGATCAGCTGTCCCAATCCCATTAACAGTAGGATTAGTAGCCAGTTTATCTTCTCTAACTTCCCTTGCATTCTCCTTTATCCCCTTGGATTGCCTTTCAACTTGTTTCATCTTCATGCCATTACTGTGATCTTCACCTTTGCCTTCTGTGATTTGTAGATGAGGATTCTGCACTTCCTCCACTTCTAAAGCATTAAATTTGTTTCTACCCTTTCCCTTTGTCCACATCTTTTCCAGTCTTGTCCTCAATAATGTGTCCCCTCTTGTCTCTTTGATACTTATTTTTCCTTGCTTGCATCCACTCTTGCTTTGATTGATTAGCATTAGGTTTTCCAACTACCTTTCCACTTGGTAATACCTTAGTTGAATTAGCAGCTGTTCAGGTTACACCGTACTTGCTTTTGTTTATACACTTCGCCCTCTTTTTTCTCATTTATCCTCAAACCTCATTGGTACACCAAATGACCTCTTTTTCCCTTGAAAATTGTAACATGTAACACATAAGATGCATCAGATTGGTCTTTAATTTTTTGACTGCACCTGTCCTTGACGGACCCAACCCATGTGTAGAGTCCCTAAAGTAAAATGCATATGATGCAATCAAGCGTTCCTACTAGGGACCCGGCATGAGGCTAAGTTATTCTTGGTTCAAAACATGGGTATGTTATTCCAGACTTGTGTACCCAAGCGCACAACTCGAGTCGAGGGGGAGGTACGTACCGGGAACCAAAAGGCCATCCGGCTTTGTAACTTGTCCAAGCCTCTTTCAAATTTAAGGTATGACACTAACAGAAGAGGAGTCACACCAGCATGCACATCCCCGAAGATGAGAAGAGAAAGTTTTCGTAGGAGTTTATATACAGTTCAGATAATATCAAACCAGTAAAAAGCAACATTTAGCACATAAGGCTCAAACATGTAATAAAACGCGATAATAAATAAAGATAAATATAACAATTATTCTAAGCTCGAATTCTTGAACGCTGAACCAGAAGTTTTGGGTTCTTTTCCCCAGCAGAGTCACTAGAGCTGTCACACCTCTTTTTTACCTACCCCCGAAAGGGTATAAGGGAGTTTTTTTTAAATTTAAGTGACAATCGAATCGGGATTATTTATATTTAAATCTAAGTCCCCACTTTGGATAATTTATGGTGTCACAGGTTACAAGTTTTAAATCACGAATTGAGGAAAGATTGAATCTGTCTTATAGTCCGCGAACACCGAAATCCGGGTAAGGAATTTCGTTAACCCGTGAGAAGGTGTTAGGCATTCCCAGGTTTCGTGGTTCTAGCACGGTCCCTCTACTATTATTATTGGCCTAATTATCTAATTTTAAAACAATTTTAAACCTATGTACATATTTAACTCTCTAGCCGCTTTTAATATTTCAGGAAATCTCAAGGTTATTTAAAACACATCGTAAGCCACGCTACATGAAATGCGCCTGCGGTTCACAACACGTTCTATTTAATGTTGTTGGAAATTAGAAGTCGGGTCACATGAAATGTACACCCGGATTTTAGCATGTTTATTTTTATTATTTTTTAAAGTTGTGGTCGAGTGTCATGAAATTCACACCCGAACTTGGATTTATATATCGTGACTATGCCACGGGAACCGTATCCAAATCCACGATAATTTATTAATTGAGCCTAAAGCAAGCTACGAACGTTCAAGATTGTTTAGTATCTAAGTTATTTAATATTAAATTGAGGGCCATAGACTATGTGATTGGATGGCACACCTCAACTTATTTAAAGAATTTGTTGTTCCTAACGATCTAAGCACGACGTAGGCATGAACCAATAACTCAAAGAATTATATTCCAAATTGAAGTATGGTTGAAATTATCCTCCAACTAACATGCAAACTTATTTATTTATAACTTTTTTTAAATTCCCAATCCCACCAAAAATTCCAAGGACTCTGTGAGGCCCCGTGAAAATTTCCACTCAAAAGCAAAATCCCGTGGTCCCAAGTTAGATCACCGCGGCTCGGACCCTCTGGATTGAACAGTGCATTAAAAAGTCAAGAAAAATTATTTTGCAGAAAAGTGCAAAAAATGCGGTCTAGAATGCGGTCGCATACCGGGTATGCGAACTGCATATCCGCCACAAAGTGGGTTAGTGTGTTTATAATTTAAGGTCAAGTATGCGGTCAAATATGCGATCGCATAATCGATGTGCGGACCACATAATCGTCGCATCATTTCCTTGGTATTTTGTGAATGTTAGTTCTGCGGTGCACTTTGCGGCTGCAAAACGTGAATGCGGACCGCATTTCTACCGCAAACTCAGCCAGCGTGTCAAGTCTTTTTGGGGAGCATTTTGCGGTGCATTTTGCGGGCCACATGTTGACTTTGCGATCGCAAATGCGATCGCAGATTCGACTCGGGGCTCCAAATTTCTAAATTTTAAACCCGACCACCCTATCGATATATTCGGTATAATAGCTCATTTTGAGCATAGATTCTGATGTTTTTAGAGAGATAGAGGGCCTTGAAGAGGAGAAGTACTTTTATATCTATTGATTCACAAATTCTTGCTACAACACTGAAGATAATCAATTGAAAGCACCTAAATCTTCTTCCTAAGAGGTAAGCCTTTTTCACCTCAGCTCTTGTTTCTACACTCAGCCACAAAGGGTCATTAGTGAGGTAATTCATGGGTATAAAAATTTGTTCCTTGCATTCATATCAAAACTTAGGGGATTGGGAGTTAGTAAACTAAAAAGGAAGCAATTGGGGTATAAAATGATAGAAATTTCTCACGAAAAGGGCCTAAGATCATAATGCACCTTTTGTGTTTGATATCATGCTTGAACCAAGATAGAATGTCAACATCATCTCTAATTCTCCGTTTAATTTGTAATTCTAGCATCATAGATCGAAGTGATCAGAATTCTGGAAATTTTTAAAGAGTAAGGAAAGCTATATTGAGGTATGTATGGCTAAAATCCCCTTTTATTAGAAATCGAGCTCCGTTGGCGTTTATGAAAGTGTGGTAAGATTTGAATTAGTTAATGTATTGATTTTTATTGCGCATTAATTGATTTGCAATTATCTACACATATACGTGAAAGATGTGCCTCAATGTGAGTGATGTACCATTCTTGATAATTAGTGAAGTATAAAGAATACAATTATGTGTTGAAATGCTTAGGCTATAAGCCATGATTGAAACTGCGAATTATTCATGCTAGCTATGTTCTCACTTACCTGTGCTTGCAACTTGAATTACTTTTGAATATGCCTACGATCACAACTTGCAAGATGAATATTGAAAATGGAAAACGATGTGATAACGGTGGCCCTAAGTGCCAAGGAATTGACATGATATATGTGAAATACAGATTTATGTGTGATGACTAATGAGAAAGGAACAACGCCTAGATAAGGCGGCCTAGCCGATCGGGTCGTGATCAGATGCAATGCCGCACACATGGTGGTAATGTGCTGATGTTAAATCCCGGATAAGGGGAGTTAAATAGTGATTGAGGTATATGCCTCCAATGAGGCAACCTAGCCGGTCGGGTCATGATCATACTCCGCTCGAGATAGCGGTGGTATTGAGAACAGTGATGAACGTATGAAAGAAATACCCCAAACTAAGTTTTGGAAATTATGTGAAAGATTATATGTTTTGCATATTTGATTTACTCATATGATTTACTTGTCATTTCTTGGTAGTTCTTTCTAGTAAATGGTATTTAGTCATACATACTAATACTATTCCATGGTACTAATGTCCCTTTTGTTGGGGGCGCTACATTTTTAAATAAATGTAGGTGGATCCATAGCGGATAGTGCCGATCGTGTGTAGTGGAGCATCTTTCTTCTTAAGATCTTGGTGATCCCCTTTCTCCTTCAAGGGTCAATATTGCACATCTCTTATATTTTTGGGCTTTCACTTTTGACGTATAGCCTGTGCCTTGTTGCCGACGTTGCCAAATTTATCTTTTGTAGCCTTAGAGGCTCCGTAGACATATATGTGGGTTATGTGTGGGTATCGGATTGGTTTGCGAACTATTTTGTAGTTCTAAAATTATGTTGCCTATGAATTGTAACTCAATGGGAGCCTTGGAAACCAACTTATCAATGGTTTAGCGTTGTGATATATAATGAACTGAAAATGATGAATATATTATCTTCCTTTGTTGAATAAATGAAAGCATGGCCCCCTTATTCGTATTGAGTTGGGTAGGTAGTGTTTGGTAAGGCTTGATCAGTTGGGGTTACTCGATTGAGCACTGGTTGCGCCTCCCGAGATTGGGGCGTGACAAACTTGGTATCAGAGCCTAAGGTTTTAAAGTGTCCTAGGATGTCTCAGAGCTGTGTTTGGTAGAGTCCTTCTTATCGGTGTGTAGTCAACCATATCTCTAAGTTGGAGGCTACTTGGGCATTTAGGAATAACACCCTTCTTTGATATTCTGGATCGTGGGGTGAAACTATTTCCCTCCTAATCAGTACATTGTTCTATCTTTCAGTAAATGGCACCTAAGAAGAAAGCGATAATTGGCAAAGAAGCCAATGCCACCCTAGGAGTGGCTGATGATTCATTGCTTGATGTTGTAGGTGAGGGTAGTCGCCCTACTATTACTCTGCCAGATCCTTCTATTCCAGAGTAGACTACACCAGTTCCTACACCTACGGAGGGTACCACTATCCCTCCCGTTGATACTTCTGTCCCGCCTCCAGCCCCAACTTCCGATTCTGGTATTTTTGATGGGGATCTTAGGGGAGCTATCCAGATACTAACCCAGTTAGTGGCCTCTTAGGCCCAGAGGTCAAACATTGCACCTAGTTCATCTAGACAGCAAGGGGATTCTACTAGTTCCAGGGTGAATAGATTCTGTCAGTTAGACCCTCCGGTATTTATGATTGCCAATCCAGAAGAAAACCCCTAGGATTTTGTTGATGAGATGTACAAGACCCTCTGGGTAATGCGTGCAACTGAGACGAAGGGAGTGGAGTTGGGTTCCTACCGTCTGAAAGGGATGGCCTATTCATGGTTTGAGCTATGGGAGGATTCCCGTGAGGAGGGGAATCGTCCAGCGAGGTGGAGTGAGTTTGCTGATGCCTTTTAGATCATTTCCTGCCTGCTGATACAAGGGTAGCCCGTGCAGCAGAGTTTGAAAATTTGAGGCAAGGTAACAGAAGTGTGTGGGAGTACCACATGGAGTTTGCTCGCTTGTCAAAATATGCGATTCATATGTTGCCTACATGGAGGCCAGAGTGCGTCGGTTTTATTCAGGGTCTCAATCATTTAACTATTAATGAGGCTTCTACAGTAGAATTGTATTCTGACATGAACTATGGGAAGATGGTAGCATTTTCTCAGGCCACAGCGAACTGTAAGTTGAAGAATAAAAGAAAGAGAGAGAGAGGGTAACAGCAAGGCCCGGTCTATGGGCAACATCGGGGAGTCACTAGGTGGGGGAAGATCAACTTTCATGGGAGGATCATCAGGGCCATCCCAGTCTGTTGCATAGTCTTCAGCCAGTGCACCACCACTAAGGCCAAGCCAGCAGTAGTGGAGTTTTTTTAGGCCTGGTCAGGGCAACTAGGGATCCCACCAGCGGGGTCGTGCAGGGGAAAGGTTCCAGCAGCAACAGAGGCCCCTCTGCCCCGGGTGCGGGAAGATGCACTCGGAGATTTGCTATATGGAGTTACCCATATGCTATGAATGTGGGATGAGAAGCCATATTTAGAGGCATTGTTGTGTGTCTTGCCAGGGAGCAGGTAGGGGCACAGCTCAGTCCTCTAATCCAGCAGCTGCTACATCCTCAGCCCCCTCTCTAGCTGGAGGTACCCCAGCACCCACAGGGCGTGGTGTAGCTAGGGGTGGTGCGCAGAGTTCAGGAGGTCTCAGCCGATTCTATGCTATGATTGGACGCCAAAATATGGAGGCTTCTCCAGATATTATTATAGGTATTCTGACTATCCAATCTCAAGATGTGTATGCACTTATTGACCACAATTCCACTTCATCCTACGTTACCCCATTTGTTTCTATGGAATTTGGGATAGAACCAGAACAGCTTCACGAACCATTCTCGGTATCTACCCCAGTTGGTGAGTCAATTTTGGCAGCTCGAGTTTACAGAAGTTGTATTGTTACGATGCGGGGTAGGGATACCACAGCAAATCTTATTGACTTAGGGATGACCAACTTTGATGTAGTAATGCGGATGAATTGGCTTTATTCATGTTTTGCCAAACTTGATTGTCGGACTAGAACTATGAGGCTTGAATTTCCTAATGAGCCCGTTATTGAGTGGAAGGGAGATAATGTACTGCCTAGTGATCGGTTTATTTCCTACCTTAAGGCCGCGAAGATGATCAAGAAGGTGTGTATCTATCATCTATTCGGGTTATGCACACCAATGCCGAGGTGCTTAGCCTTGAGTCCGTACCTATTGTGAATGAATTTTCGGATATCTTTCAAGATAAGCTCCATAGGATTCCACCAGATAGGGAGATTGATTTTGGGATCGATGTGATACCAGGCACACATGATATATCAATTCCACCTTACAGAATGGCACCAGCACAATTAAAAGAGCTAAAGGAACAATTGAAGGATTTGCTAGAAAAGGGTTTCATCCGGTTGAGTGTGTCGCCATAGGGTGCACCGGTCTTATTTGTAAGAAAGAAAGATGGATCGCTGAGGAAGTGTATTGACTACCGGCAACTGAACAAAGTCACAATCAAAAACAAATATCCTTTGCCAAGAATAGATGACTTATTTGATCAATTGCAAGGTGCTATGTGTTTCTAGAAGATTGACTTATGGTCCAGGTATCGTCAGTTGAAGATAAAGGAGCGGGATATTCCAAAAATAGCCTTTAGTACTCGGTATGGGCACTTTGAATATATGGTGATGTCTTTTGGGCTAACATGTAAAGCCCCAGGAAATTTTTGCTAAGTAATTTAAGATTTCAAGGTGCCAAGGTAGGCTAATTATTTCATTTTGTGTGGAAACGTGGATTAATGATATAATGGATACCACTTAGATGTGGTAATAAGTGTATAAATCTTGTTATTAGAGGCCTAAGTCTAAGGCAAGTTGGAAAATTCTATATTAGACGAAAGTTATAAAAGAGTGCGCACAAGACCTCACTTTGAATGATTATATCTCCAGTTATATAAAGAGTTGTATTATTATAAAGCTATAAAATTAAAGCCCTTTGAGTCTAGTTTCCAATGCAACAAACCGTTCGTCATTTGGAGGTGTATATAGAAAGTTATGACAATTTTACCGGACATGCGTACCTTCGCGCCCAGGAGCGCGGCCGCGGGGTGGACAGCGGGGCTTCCTACCTGGAACCGCAGGGTGGACCGCGGAGGAACGCTGCGGACCGCAGGGGAACCTGTGAAATGTCTAAAATACCCCTGGTCAGTGTAAAAACCGAAGGGGTATCACCTTTCCTTCATTTTTGTCATTCAGGCTAGAAATTTTGGGGTTTTCTTCATCCTCTCAAGACCTTCAACTCCCTCAATCTTCAAGGTAAGTAATCCTTATGATATTGGTGTGAAATTCCATCATTTATACACTAATATTGATGAAATCTTCACTTAAACACTTGGAGTTTTCAAGAAATTCCTTCAAGAACCCAAAGAAGGGTTTTGCAAGATTTCATCCAAAAAGGTAAATCCTACACCTTAGACTTACATATATGGAGTTATTATGGAAATATGAGTATGGATTGAGTATCGTAACTCATGGGATAGGGATTGGAAGCCATAGGTACCTAACCTAGGTTGTGTTGGTATTGTAGAGATTGTGAGATGGGTTATTGAGGTATGATTCTTGGGGTAATAGTATTATATATGCATGCATATACAAATTAGGCTTGTGGGAAAATTGATGTATATAAATTAATAAAGATGGGATTGGGGAAATGAAGGAAGCCTTGTAAAAGAGATTAAAAATCAAGATGATCAACTAGTGTTTGATAAAATGGTCAAATGGGCTGAAACCATGAATACCTTCCCAATTTGTGTTCTATTTTGTTATGTCTCAAGTAGATTTGGATTGCTAGAATTTCCGAAACATCGTAGTAACTTAAGGAAAGCTTAAACGAGGTATGTATGGCTAACCTTAACTCTTATAGAATCCCCTTGTTATGACGAGCATAAGGTATGTGTACCTTGTACGAAAATATGTGAATTGATTGCCTTAGTTGATTTCCCTTCCACCAAGTTATATGTGATTGTGAGATGTGATTTGATGTGCCTATCTTGTTATGTGCAAAGTTGTAAAATCTTGAGGATGTCGTCATTGAACTATGTGTTTACTTATGTGAACTATTTGTGAATTATTGTGATTAATGTGCCTTGAGCGTTGTTGGTTAAGTCTTCCGATATGATGGTGCAGGTAAATGGAAACAAACCAAATGTGGGTGTGTGAATGTGTTTGTGTGGTAAGAGCTGTGTAACAAAATATGGAAAGAAATCGTAACTGAAGCAATTGGAACAACTGTTGTAATAACATATATGTCATATCGTGGGCAATTATCGTTGTGTCATAAAATGCATATGAGTTGTTGTGTATGATGGAAACGGTATTGATGGCTACAGAATATTTTGTCAATTGTTGTGGTTGTTCTTTGAGAATTGTTGTTGTTGTTCTAAGTGAATTGTTGTTGTTGTTGCGTTGTTTGTGAATTATGATTGTTCGGTGGGATCGGATTGCGTGCCGCAACACGAAGTAATAAGGTGTGGGTTGTGGTGATAAGGGTGGCCGAGGTAATAAGGGTGGCCGAGGTAATATGGTTGGAAAGTGATCGAAATCACTATTGAAATGAAAATATGATAAAATTGTCAAATTATTGATGTGAAATATTGAAAAGGGAAAAGGAGAGATTGTGAAACTTGTTTGGCTTTGGTTGTTCCAGAAAATTGCGAAATCATTGATGTGAAAATGTTGAAAAGGGAAAAGGAGAGATTGTGAAACTTGTTTGGCCTTGGTTGTTCCTTTCATGTGCATTGATTGTTGATTCTATTACTGTTCGGTATCTGTGTATTGGTTGGTCTTACTTGGGATGAAGTTTGTTCATACATACCAGTACAATTCAAATGTACTGACATCCCTTTTGCCAGGGGCGCTACATTCGTGTTATGATTGTAGGTGGTTCTATAGCAGGTACTCCAGTCCACCGACAGTAGCAGCTCCTCCACTTTCCATAAGCTGTATTGGTGAGTCCCTTTCCTCTCGGGGCCTTGCATGGCTCATGCCGCCTTTCCTCCGGAGTTTATTTTGGTATTCGTGTAAGGTATAGCCGGAGCCTTGTTGCCGACATTTCCATATTATCCCTCATTTGTATTTAGAGGCTCCATAGACAGGTTCTGGGTAATGTCGAGCATGTGAATTTAAATTAGAAATATCGATGATTGGCAATAATGTATAAAACTTGTAATACCTTTAATATGGCGAGTGAAGTTGCTAATGAAAATGAAATTGAAATCGTTAATGATGTGTTTATAGAATTGGATTAACGAAGTCCATCTCCTATTTATTCATGAGTTGGTTTGGGTAGAATGATACCTATCAGGCTTGCTTGGTCGGGTTTACTCGGTTGAACGCCGGTCGCGCTCCTCGGATTTTGGGGCGTGACAAACTTGGTATCAGAGTCTAAGATTTTAAAGAGTCCTAGGATGTCTCGGACCTATGTCTAGTAGAGTCCTCCTTATCGGTGTGTTGTCGACCACATCTATAAGTTGGAGGCTATTCAGACATTTAGGAATTTCAGCCTTCTTTGATACTCCAGATCGTGAAATATAGCTCAAGATAGGGAGTTGACTTCCTTTCTAAGTCTTATTCTCAAGAATGGTAATTTTGATACCATACTCCGCGAATTTGAAGCATGTAAGGAGGGATTGATCCCACCATTGAGTCCGAGTGGATTACCCAAGGACTTGTTAGAAGAATGTGTTGAGCCATGGAGGGATTGGTACTACTTGTTGTTAAGGGGAGTAGCCTTGTTCCTACTAATGTAACTGCACCACCAGATCATGTAGTATATCATCAGTATCTATGGCTAAAACCCTATCTTTTTGAAATTGAGCTTCCATGGTGCCCGCGTAAATGTTATAAGTTCAAAATATAATTGATGCAGTACTCGTTTTGTTATGTTAAGCGAATTATTGTTGTGAAAATGTACGTGGTAGGTACTTCATCATGTGTTTAATATGTTATTATTGGTAAATGATGACATATGAAGAATGTGAACTATGTGCTAAAATGCCTAGACTTCATGTCAAGTTTAAATTGAGATTTGATGCCAAATCGTGTGAGAAAAACTCGTTATGGTTAATTCCCCCAAAATGTTCTTACGTGCACCAAAGGTATTTGATTGATTGTGTCTGGTTCTTGGTAATGTATAAAGATGTTTGGAAGTGAAGTAAGTGACTGTGTAAATATGGTAAAACTGAATGTTGGATTCTTGCTGTTAGTGATACTTTACATGAATTGGTGTTGTGACCTGATCTTGTGAAAGATGCATTCCAATATGATTAATGTGCTATTATTGACAACTTCAAAATGGTGCAAGGAATATGAATCATGTATTGAAATGCTAAGACCTTAAATTGAAATTGGATATGCATATATTATGTCAAACTATGTGAAATCCTCTGTGGATACAGATGTTGAAATAAGTCAAATGACTTTGAGAAATAGAGTATGGCCAATGTGTCGAGAACTCGAATTGTAATTGTACCTGGTGATGCTTATGACATGAGGGAATGTGAAACAGATTATGATATTGATGTGAAATATGCGGAAATGATGTGAAATGCGGGAAAGAAGATATTGTGTTATGAAATACGGCCTAGGGCCAAGTATGATGTGATAATTGTGGCCCCAAGTGTCGATGGACTAATATACGTAAAAATGGCATGATTCTTTTATTTAATAATTTGGTGATCATTTAAAGTGTTTGATTCCTACTTGTGATTTCCTTAATATTGTATGAAACGCATAGGTATATAATTTGATATGTGAGCCCTATGGAAGGGCTATGAAATGCAACCTAGATGTATGGAAATTATGGAAAAGCTATGTGATCCCTTTTATTTGGTAATGTGGTGACTGTTTAACGCTTTTGTTAAACCCTTATGATTTCCTTGTCCTTGCATAGATATGTTCTTAAAAAGAATCTAAATTACAAAACATTTCATGCTTATGCTCTTTGAATTAGACGTATTATTCACAAAGACTCTCGATCAACGTTCTCTTACTTACACCTTCCTATGGAATTGAGCTCCATAATTATGTTCCTGAATTGAGTTATAGCACTATTGATAGTTCCCACTTGCTTTTCCTAAATTCTAAACAAGGGACTATTCCCGATGAATTTCTTACAGAAATGTTTTATTTAAATGGATAACATCTGCTCACTTATGCGTATACATGCACCATCGTAAAGTTTCACTATGTGGTGTCAAGTTCCATGTAAAGCATCCCATTGTTGCGATACTTCTCGAGTCACACCTTTTTTCTCACCGATGTATATGGCTTCTATGGTTTGAACAGTCACTCTACTCTCTTACGAGTATCATCATGAAACATTCTCACTGTCTAGTAACATACAGGTGTATCTCAATGCCTATTATATGAGTGAATATCAATCAAAATGGTCACCGTGTGCATAAAGTCTCTCTGAAAAATTGAGATCCTCACATCCCCATCACAAAATATCTTGTCTCGCCATGACTTTCGTGTTCGCTTGGGACATCTCGCACTAAGTAGCTCACTTTGTCGTAGTATTGTGGTTGCTCGTGGTATGGTCACATATTGTAGTGGGGAGTTAATATAGTAGAAGTATGTCCAGCTTATAACATCTCTTTATGTCTCCACAATGTGTTAATTGTATTCCTTATTTAGTGAATTCATTGTGCTAGTTCCCAACACTTGTACGACAACCATGAAAGAACATGCCCTTCTATGTGTCACTGTGACACTTCCTTTTTCAAGTCAAAACCTATGGAGAGCTCATCATGAACATCTACAAACCTTCTATGATTATTGTGCACTGTCTCATTGAGTTTGGTTGTCTTTACACCCTCAACTTCTAGAATTACTGACTATGTCGTTGTCATGAGCGGGGAGTTTTGCTACACTTGGTATCTCACCTCATTGGATGGATATGAGTGTTATTTGCCTTCTCCCCGGAGCATCGTGTTAACTATTAGAACCATCTAACCAATTCATGATTTTGTCCCAATGTCAAGATGTCCTAGCTATAGGGCTTCACTCGTGAAAGGTTGAGATTAGATGACTTCGGAGTATTTTTTTTCTCTTTCACATACCACGAGCATATTGATTTGGAAGACAAGTTATTGTATCTTTACTTCCCTCATATAGGATCAATTGTTAGAAAGGGTTAAACTGTTTGAAGTGTAATAATCTCATAAGTGTTCAACTTCTTTTCATCCTCATGGGCTTGTGGCATAGATTCTGTGTGTCAAGTAATGTTAAGAGTGTAATCCAACTGCATGTATTTTGAAACCTATATCACATTCAAGGTGCCAGAGTATTCTTATTCTTGATAAACGGATTTTCCCTACACTCTAGAAAATGAGTGGGTTACGTACTTGAATATTCCTTATTAATGGTTCCTATTGCCAATGTACGAGTTACCCATATGCTCTAATTGTCTAATAGTTGATTTCATCACAATGATTAACCATATTAGCATCATTAATAGTAATCATCGTGTCTCTTAGCATGTAACCTCATAAATTACTCCGCCCAGCGCCAAAATGGATCCCTGAATAATTCCAGTCCAATCTTGAATTTTGTTGCTCCTTATATTAGATCTATTGGGTATTAAAGGTTCAAACATTTCAAAGAGGAAGTATCCACGTATAATCCTATATATCCGATAGGTAATTTTACCATCAGTTTATGATAGCACATCTCTTGGAAATTATGGAAGGTCATCAAAGACTTAGCATGGTCGTTCGTGTAGAGGAGTTTAGAAAGTTGAAGGGTTTATTCTCCTTACTTTCCCCTAAAGATGTTATATGAGTTGATAATGAAGGTTGCATAAGTGTATGTCACATTAGACTAAACTAGAAATATGAAGTTTCCCCATAATTGTTCCCCATGCATTACGTGTTTCCATATCTCTATGTTTAAGAAGGTAGTTGGAGTCTTTTTGTGTATCATTCCGGTGGAAACTATTTAAGCGTGAAGTTAATGGATAGTTAGCTTATGCAAGGTATCTAGTTGTCATCCTTGCTAGATAAACCTGAAGGTTGGGATTGTTTTCGAGAATGTATTGTGGCGAAGTCAACAAGTCGAGGAAGCCACGTAGGAAACGGAAAAAGAAATGAAAGCGAAATATCCCCATTTGTTCGAACAAGTCTAGTAATGATCGTGCGAACTGTTGTCTTTAAGCAATTTAAGGTAGTGTTCGGATTGGTACAAAGGCACCCCATTTTTTTTCCCCGAATTGACTTATTGTTGTAACTTCCTAATGTGTGCCAAATTTCAAATGTTGATGCTATCTGGGTAATGTGCAACCCTTGAAATAAATAAAAAAAAAATTGTAAAACTTATGTGGTAGGTAAATGACTAATGGTAGCATAGATTTGTGATGATCAATTGAAATGCATGTAGTATGATGAAGCGACTAAATTATATGGGACTCATTGAAGTGACTAATTTATGTGCAAAAGGTAGCTAGTGATTGAGTATGTGCAATTGTTGAGGTGATGAATTGTATACCATTTGTAGACATGATAGGAATTGTGTAATGGTTCTGGTAAGTATGTTTTGGGGGCTCTCTGACAGGTGGATATGTCCATGTTACAAAGGAAACTCACGCGGAATTTTCAGAAATTTGAGGAGTTAGCCAAATTTAAGGCTGTTAATATATTTCCTGATGTAAACAAGCCGAAGTTACATAAGGATGGCTAGTGAATGAACCTATATCCTCATTCGAGGACGAATGATCCTAAGTGGGGGAGAATGTAAAGCCCCAGGAAATTTTTGCTAAGTAATTTAAGATTTCAAGGTGCCAAGGTAGGCTAATTATTTCATTTTGTGTGGAAACGCGGATTAATGATATAATGGATACCAATTAGATGTGGTAATAAGTGTATAAGTCTTGTTATAAGTTATGGGTCTAAGGAGAGGCATAGTCTAAGCCAAGTTGGAAAATTCCATATTAGACGAAAGTTGTAAAAGAGTGCGCACAAGACCTCACTTTGAATGATAATATCTCTAGTTATATAAGGATTTGTGTGATAATCAATCTATCAAATTAAATCCCTTTGAGTCTAGTTTCCAATGCAACAAACCGTTCGTCATTTGGAGATGTATACAGAAGGTTATGACCATTTTACCGGACATGCGTCACCAGTGCGCCCAGGCGCGCGGCCGCGGGGTGGATAGCGGGGCTTCCTGCCTGGAACCATGGGGTGGACCGCGGGGGATACTGTGAAATGTCTAACATACCCCTGATCAGTGTAAAAACCGAAGGGGTATCACCTTTCCTTTATTTTTTGTCATTCAAGCTCGAAATTTTGGGGTTTTCTTCACCCTCTCAAGACCTTCAACTCCCTGAATCTTCAAGGTAAGTAATCCTTATGATCTTGATGTGAAATTCCATCATTTATACACTAATATTGATGAAATCTTCACTCAAACACTTAGAGTTTTCAAAAAAATCCTTCAAGAACCCAAAGAAGGGTTTTGCAAGATTTCTTCCAAAAAGGTAAATCCTACACCTTAGACTTACATATATGGAGTTATTATAGAAATATGAGTATGGATTGAGTATCGTAACTCATGGGATAGTGATTGGAAGCCATAGGTGCCTAACCTAGGTTGTGTTGGTATTGTAGAGATTGTGAGATGGGTTATTGAGGTATGATTCTTGGGGTAATAGTATTACGTATGCATGCATGTACAAATTAGGCTTGTGGAAAGATTGATGTATATAAATAAATAAAGATGGGGTCGGGGAAATGAAGGAAGCCTTGTAAAAGAGATTAAAAATCAAGATGCTCAACTAGTGTTTGATAAAATGCTCAAATGAGCTGAAACCATGAATACCTTCCTAATTTGTGTTCTATTTTGTTATGTCTCAAGTAGATTGGGATTGCTAGAATTTCCGAAACGTCGTAGTAACTTAAGGAAAGCATAAACAAGGTATGTATGGCTAACCTTAACTCTTGTAGAATCCCCTTGTTGTGACGAGCATACGGTATGTGTAGCTTGTATGAAAATATGTGAATTGAATGCCTTAGTTGATTTCCCTACCACCAAGTTATATGTGATTGTGAGATATGATTTGATGTGCCTATCTTGTTATGTGCAAAGTTGTAAAAGCTTGAGGATGTCGACATGGAAGTATGTGTTTACTTATGTGAACTATTTTTGAATTATTGTGATTAATGTGCCTTTAATGTTGTTGGTTAAGTCTTTCGATATGATGGTGCAAGTAAATGAAAACAAACTAAATGTGGGTGTGTGAATGTGTTTGTGTGGTAAGAGCTGTGTAACAAATGATGGAAAGAAATCGTAATTGATGCAATTGGAACAACTGTGGTAATAACATATATGGCTTGTCGTGGGCAATTATCGTTGTGACATAAAATGCATATGAGTTGTTGAATATGATGGAAATGGTAGTGATGGCTACGGAAATTCTAGTCAATTGTTGTGGTTGTTCTTTGAGAATTGTTGTTGTTGTTCTTTGTGAATTGTTGTTATTGTTGTGTTGTTTGTGAATTGTGATTGTTCGGTGGGATC